>ML782491.1:523064-536279 GCA_009831015.1 Picea engelmannii | reverse complement strand
CGTTATGTTGGTAATTATGTTTAAACCTAAGTTTTTCTAGTTGCATCATCAATAAAAGTAACATAATAACGAGAGCCACCAAGAGATGATACCTGAGCTGGTCCCCATTCATCTGTATGCACAAGCTCTAACCTTTCACTCTTCTTTTCTTTTCTGACTTTGAGAAATCTAACACTCTTTTGTTTTCCATAAACACAATGCTCACAAAAATCCAAATCAATTTGTTTAAGATCTCAAAACAAATTTATTTTGTGAAGTATGTGCATCCTCTTCTCACTCATGTATACAAGCCTATGATGCCACAGTGTTGTATCCACTCCTGTAAAAGCTAAAGAGATAGAAGAATCAGTATTACCGATACATAAATACAATGTACCTACCTTCTCTCATTTTTCTATCACCAATGATCCTTTGGTGACCTTCCACACCTTATCTATAAATTTGGATATACAACCTTCAATTTCCAACTACCCTGTTGAAAATATATTTTTCCTTAGATCTGGAACATGTCTTACTTCTTTCAACAACCATTGGTTACCATTATTTTTCTTTATTTTTACCTTTCCCATTTCAATAATTTTGCATGGTGCATCATCACCCAAATGAACCTGTCCAAAATCACCTTGAACATAATCTAGAAAATGTTTCCTATGGGGTGTGGCATGAAATGAAGCCCCTGAATATACTACCCAAGACTCATAAATATTGTCTACAGAAATAATCAAAGCATCTTGTAACACATTACCTGTGACATTTTCTTCCTGATTTTTCTCATGTTGTCCATCTCTTTGTTTCTTTAGTGCTTTGCAGTATTTATTTAGATGTCCTTTCTTCCCACAATTCTGACACTTTATCTTTCCAAATCTATATTTGGATTTTCCCTTCCTATAATTATCACGATTCCCTGAGCCCTTTCCTCCATCCTTTTGTCTTCCCCTATTCTCCATGTTTAATGCATTACTTGATGCTTCATCTGTTCTTTTCCGTCGCATTTCCTCACTAAGGATAACACCAACAACATTATCAAATTTTAAAGGGTTTGAACTAGAGACAAAGTTACTTACATCCATGACCAAGCCGTTCCAACTTTCTAGAAAGTAGCACAAAATTAGAAGATCCCTGACCTAATCATCAAAGTCCACTTTTACAAAACTTAGTTGATTAGTAACTGTATTAAATTCATTTAAATGATCTGCAACAAAACCACCTTCTGACATATTCATATTAAATAATCTTTTCATTAGAAATACCTTATTTGACGCTGAGGGTTTTTCATACAGTTTAGCCAATGCGTCCATCAAATCCTTCGTTGTCTTTTCTTTCAAAATATTGAAAGCCACTGATGTTGTCGGGCTCATCTGTATCGTTCCTAGTGCCTTTCTGTCAAGAACCTCCCATTATTCGTTCTTCATGGTTGTCGGCTTCTTTGTTATTCCACCCAATGGTAGGAATAGATCCTTTTGATATAAATAGTCTTCCATTTGCATCTTCCATAAATGGTAGTTTTGGCCATTAAATTTATTGACCCTAAATTTTTCATCTTCTGCCAATGCTTCGAACCCTCTTTTCCTGCAAGTTATCTTTCTCTCTGATACCAATTATTATAAAAATAGGACCGCAGAGCAATAAAATAAAACAAATGAGGAAATAAAACACAAAACATACACAATACAATAGAGACACAAATATACGTGGTTCACTCAGTGTGGGCTACGTTTACCAGAGAAATTGTTAGGTTCTTCCTTTAATATTATTCAACAAATGAAGGGATGCAACCTACAACAAACCCATCGTAACTTCATTTTCTTTCTCTCACGGTCTCCTCTCTCAGAATACAATATTTTCAATAATACATAGCCGCAATACATTTCCCTCATAAAAGAGGGTTTCCTTCTAGGGAAAAAAACCCTAACATAACTTCTACCGTTAGATTTGTGACCTTATAATGAATGGTCTAGATTTACAATGAAATTACAATATACATTTACAAGACAATTTTTCCTTTGGGGTAACCCCCCTCCGCACTCCCCCGTGTGGAGGAGTGTACACTCTTTCGGGGTGTAAAGTCTTCATGGGGTATAAACATGGCTGAAAAAACAAATACCTATGAATCAGGAAGATAATCAGGCTCCACAACCAACAAGATCTTCGTTATACAGAATAATCACACTAAGAAAGAATACATGTCAAGGGCCACAATAAGGGTAAGTAGATCAAGCTCTAATATCCCTATCGAAGAGATGACCATGTCCACTGCCAAATCAAAGTCAAAATAACTCGAGTATATAGTGAGAGGCTCATTCTCATTCAGAGATGAACGCATGGAACACGTTTCCACATAATTAACCTGTGGTGGGGGAAATACCATTTGCACATAAGGACCATTTAGGGAAGGCTGGTGGCTGGAAGTCAAAATCACTCGAAAGAGAGTGGAAACAATAAATTTCATGGCATATACATACTCTCTCCCAAGGAGCAAAGAAAAATACAAGGGGTCCTGAACTACCATAACATCAATATAGATAGTTTTCCCTCCTAAAGTAATGGGAAATTGAGGAAGGATCCATAAAGGTTTCGTGATTCATTTGTTAAAAGATAATATATTTTGGGTGTCCAACACAATATGAGGACAACCTAAATATTACTAAGCAGTTGAGGATAAAATATTAATGGAAGCACCTTCGTCGAAAATATTCTGAGGAATGTCCCTACCACAAACTTGAACAATTATTTGGAAAGGTATGTAGGAAGGAAGACGAGGTCCAATTATCCCATGCCAATAGAAAAGAATGGCCTCACTACTTGTAGGGGGTTCCACAGTAGAAGGACAAATTCCCCCTTGTATGGAAGAATCGATATTGAAAAGAAAAACATGAGCGGTATCGAATTCACTCTCTAATGAGAGAGGGATAAACCAATGATGGAATCAGATCGATCACTTGGCGAATGTCACTCTCTAAGGGGAGAGTGGGATCAACCAATGATGGACTCAAAATGACCACTTTGAATTCACTCTGCAAGCAAAGAGTGGGATCGACTGATGATGGATTCGAATCGACCACCCAAATTTCACTATTCAAGGGAATATTGGGATCCACCGATGATGGAACCAGAATGACTACTTGATCAACCAATGGATTTTTGGGAGAAAAATTATGATAATTGGCTGCAATTTTGTGTTGGGGAACAATAAGGTCTTCCAACAATTTTTAGGCTTCATCCATATGAAGGAAAAGGTAAGTTTGATGACTACCTTGACATAACCTACAAGGAAACTTGACTCTACATTTCTTTGCCCCAACTTTACTTTCACTAGTTGACGATTTTTCACCAACATGACCTGTAGAGGTTGATGACACGGGTTGTTTGGAACTCATGGACCACACATCTAATACCTTGGGAATACCATGGAAATCCTTAAGAAGGTGGTCACCATTACAAATCTTGCAAGGAAATTTGTTCTTGTGAGTTATCTTGGTAGGATTATGAATCTCATCAATATTCCCAACTTGATTGACAGTAACTGGTTGATTGCTTCCAACATGTCCTATAGTGGTTGGAAGTTTGTCCCCTTGCTTATTTTTCTTTTTCTTAATCTTCCTTTTCTTCTTCTTCTTATCCACCCGGTTGCCATATTCAAATTTCACAGACGAAGAAGTCGAAGAGTCAACATGAGGTGGATGTTCTTAGGGTGAGTGGATTGCATTTGAAGGACCAGGAGCATTCAATATCACCAGAGTGGAAAATTACCATACTGCTAACCCTATAGTGAGTCTGGGAAGACTCAATATGGCAATATAAGGAGGAACAATGTTTCCAAAAGAAAAAGAAAAACAAATGGTTCCCTAGGAAAATGGGTTCCTTCATTTTTAGTTCTATATATTGATTCCATATACATAGATTCAACCTAAGGTCCGCTAGGGGAAAAAAACAACACACGCTAAAAAATCTAGGAAGAAAATATACAAAACAAAACCTCCTCACAGTGAAACCACTAGTTGGTGATGAAATCCAATGTTGTAGGATCAATGTGAAAAGGGGTTGAGATAGGGAAGGTGGAATAGTTACCTTGGCGACCTGCTTAACAAAATTACACCCTAGTGCAAGTTCCCACAGGACAAAACCCTGGGTTACCCTTCAAGGATCTCGAGTGAGTTTGACCAACATTTGTTCTAGGTACAACAAAGACTTTCCTCTTTTTTGTGACCTTGTGTATGAAACCTAAACATTATGGCCACTGAAGTCACAACTTGCAACAACAAAATTCTAGGGAAACAATTGACATTCAGGTATACATGCAAGGGAATGGATGAAACTCAAAATCCCTTTAAGAGGTACCTCTCACTGAGGTGTGAACCTTCCAAGAGATCCCCAAGTGTCCAATGACACCGTTTGTAATATGTGCATACCATTCCACCAATACCAACGAAGTGGGGGTAGTTATTACTATGTTGGACCCTATGTGACCTCATGATTGACCCTTGTTTGAGAAGGGCTTCCCAATATAGTGATGTGGAAAATGAATTTCTCTCCCTAACTCAAGATTCTGTATTTTTTTATAGCTTTGGAATGCTATCTTCAAAACCTATACCAAATCCATACAACTAATCTAATGTAGGTTTGCAGATCCCTAGAAATAAAAGTAGATATGTTTTATTTAGTGCTTGATTTTATGGTTGTTCGTTACTCAAAGGTGTGGATCTGAAACTGATGATATTGTGACCTCGACTCCAAAAGAGTGCAACATAATGAGATGAAAAACTTTTTGATCAATGAACTATGTTTATGGGAGGGAGAAGAGGTGTTATTTATTTTTCCAAAAGAATCAACTACCCAAGTCCCAATGCAATGCAACAACAAAAAGAATTCTTAAATCCCAAGAATATGCTCAAGACAATGTTGCTAAGTATAATGCAATCAAATCCTCTTTGTTTGGTTCTAAAGTGAAATGTAATAAAATGTAAGTTATTAATTATTATTTGATTTCAAATGAAATGAAAGAGTTCAAAGATGATATAGAGAATAACATGAAGCAAAAAGAATATCCAAACAAAGATGCAATCACAATCTTGAAAAATGAAAGAATCAAATGTAGAAATGACCTCTAACACTCATTCAAGAAGAAATTTTGAAACAAAACAATCGCTCTAAAAATAGATTTAGAATCAACAGATATGAGATCAGTTGATGTTACAACAAACCGTAAAATATTCAGAATTGACTTGATGGATCAACAATTGCCAAGAAGAAAACTAAAATAATAGGATTTGATGCACTATATTGTCTCCAAGTTAATGAAATGAACTTTCAAAACTGACAAAAAAAGAACTCGAAAGTTTTTTAAAAGCAAAATAAAGAAGTTTAATGATTGGAAAATCACCCAAAAATCAAAAGCACTTACAATCAAAACTACATCCAAGGATCATATGAAACTTAAATGTTTGAAATTTCACAACTTGATCCAAGACAATAGATTATAAAAAGTGAAAAGAGTGATATAAACAAACCTTTCAAAGAAACAAATTCCTAAGAATTCCAATAAGGATTTGAGCCCTAATTCTCAATAAAAAAGGATAAAGAAACAGAGAGGAAAAGGGCCAAAAATTAGTCCCAAACCAGGGGGGATGCTCTTATAATCAATAAGATATGGCGTCTAGAGGAAAATCCCTAATATACTAGTAGAGGGATTCCATGATGCTCCTGAATGGTTTAATAGGGGGCATCCCTAATGATGGGATGTTGTGTAGGCCCCTAGCGGGGGAGTGTCCTAGCTCTAAACAAGCCAAAAAAGTGCTCCACTTCAAGTGAAATTCATCCCAAAAACAAAAAAAAATATAACAAGGGACTTTTTAAACTAATAAAAGAGGGTGAAACTACAGATAAACTCATAAACCAAGCATTCAAATCAGCAATACAAAAGGAAAGAGACTAAAAACCAAGGAAACATTTTTTCCCTAGTATGGTCACCAAACACTGTAGTGGGAAATCTCCCCCTGCAGAAAGGTTGAGCTCTCCTTATATTGGTTTTCTTAAACTAAGAGATTTATAACAGATAGACACTAACATTCCAAACTCCATCTATTCTATTTCTTTACTTGCAGAGAGAGATAAAGAAAATAAAGAAGATTGGTACTTTTTACCATAGTTTGTCCTCGTTGTTCCAAAGCTTGAGTTCCAAATCCACACCTCGATCATGTAGATGAACCTACAAAATGTTGGGTTGTTATATTCTTTGCAGTGAAATTATATTTGAAGTGAATTGACTGATGGTCGAATTCGAGGTGGATCGACAGCAGGTTGTAGTCAAGGTAGATTGAAAATAGGTCAAAGGTCGAGGAAGTCGAAGATATCGACAGAAAGTCAACTCACAAGAGTTAAAAGTGTGGACGTGAGACGACTGACTAGAGACCGAATGAAGGTTGACTGGTAGTTGACTGGCAAACCTAACTTGGATTCAACTAGAACAAAATCCTGGGATTTGTTGGATTTGTAGCCAATGATATGCATGGATTTGTAACCATTTTTGGGTGCCCATATTTAGGGTTTTTCCTGTTGTAAATCCTATAATGAGAATTTTTTAAGGCCATAAATGATTCTATTATATGTCATCATATACTGTTGTAATGCACTTATGAAGGTTAATGCATGTGTAGGTATAGGTTGTTGTTCATGCACATGTAAGCCGAATTGACTATAGGGTTGTTCTTGCATGTGCAAGAGGGTATGATGTCGATTGTGTCTTAGATGTGGACCAATGTTAGACATGTAACCTTTTATTCTAAATGGATAATAAAACAAGAGAGAATAATTCTCAAAGGAATGTTGGTTTTCCTAGTTAAGGGTTTCTAGGGTAAAATCTCAGTGTACTGTGTGATTTCTTGTGTCATTTTCTTTCTTGATTAAATTCTTCTTCTCTTATTCTAGGATTAGTGTGGAAATGTCCTTTATTTCCTGATGTGTGGTATTAGATCTTAGGTATTCCCTGACAAGTTAGTTATCAAAGTGGTGTAATTCTTTGGCAAGTATATCAGATCTTGATTTTCCAATCTTGAATATGAGAATTAAACCCTAGGTACAGTAAGAGTTGTAAGTCATAAATTGTTTTAAATATCGTGGTAAAAAAAATGGCGAGCAGTTCCAGAATAGATATAGAAAGTTTCAATGGCCATAATTTTGATCTTTGGAAGATTAAAATTAAATATCTTATTGTGGATCAAGAACAATGGAAAATGGTTTGTCGAGGTACCCAATCGATAGGCATGTCGATGGAAGAATGGGAGAAAATTGAAAGAAAAGAAAGTAGTAAGATACAACTTTGTGTTGCAGATTTGGTGTTGCTAAATGTCTCGAGTGAATATTTGGTCAAGAAACTGTGGGACAAACTGGGAAGCTTATAACAGTCGAAATATATGTTAAATAAGTTGTTTCTAAAAAATAAACTATATCTTATGAGGATGAGTGATGGAAGTTTGGTGATTGAGAATTTAAATGCGTTTAACATTGTGTTAAGCCAGTTATTGTATGTGGATATAAATATCACTGATGAGGAGAAGTGTGTCATCCTATTATGTTATTTTCCAAACTCTTAGGAGAGCTTACTCGTGGATTTTGGGAGTTATAGAACCACACTAGTTCTAGAGGACGTGGTTTCTTCTCTGCTATCATAATAAATGAGAAGAAAGAACATGGAAGGATTGACCAAAGATGATTTGGTAGTGAGAGGTCAACTAGTAGACAAAGATAAAGTCAGATTCTCTGGTAGAAAGTTCAAGTTGAAGGGTATATCTAGATATCCATTTTAGTCGGAATGAAGATGTTGGAAATGTGTTAAAGTTGGGCATTATAAAAAGTACTATAAGTCGAAGGAAAAAAAAGGCATTGTTGGATCCGATGAGAAGTAGTCGACTGAGAGAAAGACAACCTCAGAAAAGGGAGGTGATGTGTACCTGGCATCAATTAGTACACATTAGGATCAAAATGTTTGGTTGATCGACTTAGGAGAATCCTTTCACATGACACCACATAAAGAGTGGTTCTGTGAATATGAACAATATGATGGGGGTGATTTGTTCTTGGGGGATGGGGGATGACTCGAAAACCAGAATTTTTGGATGGGGAAGAGTCTGAATGACACTATAGGATGGGAGGAAAATAACCCTTCCAGGTGTGCTATACATTTCAATTTTGGAAAGAAACTTGATATCTGCTAGTAATATGAGTGATGCAGGTGTGCATACTCTGTTTTAGAAGGACTCGTGCAATATGTTTAGAGGTGTGATGGTCTTAATGAGAGGAGTTTCGATTGGTACCCTATACAAGTTATTAGGGAATGTCGAGTTGACTGGATGCAACAACATCGTTTCTCCTGAAATAGACTTGAATGTGACCCGACTCAACTCGATGTCAACACAAATCGACTCAACTCAAGCTAAGTCGGTTCAAACCGAATCGACAAGACATGATGAACTCAACCCGACTAGGTTATGGCATGAGAGGATGGGACACATTGGAGAAAAAATACTTCAATCTATGTAAATAAAAGGTATGGTCGAAGGATTTACTGAATGTGGTTTAGAAGTGGACTTTTGTGAACATTCAATATATGGGAAACAGATTTGGGTGAGGTTCCCATCCTGAGCGACAAGGGAAAATGAGATTCTAGAACTAGCGCATAGTGATGTGTTTGTTTCAGTTACAGTGCCTTCACTTGGTGGATCTGTATATTATGTATCCTTCACATATCATTTTTCCAGGAATACATGGATATATTTCTTGAGGAAGAAATAAGAAGTTTTCAAGAGATTTAAGGAGTTTAAAGCTCTTGTGGAAAACAAGATAGAGAAGAGGATTAAAGTGTTGATGACTGACAATGGTGGTGAATTTTGTGGAAAGGAATTTGATCATTTTTGTAAGAAGTGTGGTATAGCACACCAAAATACCACACCATATACCCCACAACAAAATGGATTTGTCAAGAGAATGAATAGAACATTGATGGATAAGGCAAGGAGCATGCTCAGTGGTGTTGGGCTCGCACAAAAATTCTAGGTGGAGGCAGTCGAGACTGCAATATATTTGGTGAATATGTCTTCTTCGCCAACGCTAGTCGACATGAATCCAAATGAGGTATGGTCAGGTAAGAATCCTTTGGTGGCACATATCAAAGTGTTTGGTTGTGATGCATTTGTGCATGTTTCCAAGGAAAAGAGGAGCAAGTTGGACAAGAAGGAAATCAAATGTATTTTCATCGGATACAAAGAAGGGATAAAAGGATGTAAGATTTGGGATCCTACATCAAGGAGAAAAGTGTACAATCGAGATGTGGTTTTTAAAGAAGTTAAAGGTAAATTCAATCATGAGGAAGTTGTTCAGACTGAGAATAATCTTGATACAATGTAGTTTGAATTGAGGAATGAAGAAGATGATTCAGATGAGTCAATTGAATCTTAGGAAGAGGTGGAACAATTGACTTCGGTGATAAGGAGGTAATAAAGAATAAGAAAAATAGTCGAAAGGTATAGTCCATCCAATTTCCATTCCAAATTCATTCTAACTTCCATCGAAAATGATCCCAAGTTGATCAGTGAGGCAGTCGATTCGACCGAGGATAAACTCTAGAAGGAAGCCATGGTTGAAGAGATGGAGTCCTTGTACAAGAATGAGAATTGGGATTTGGTTAAGTTTCCTAGTGGAAGGAAGCCCATTGGTAGAAAGTGGGTTTTAAAGAATAAAATGAATGTTGCAGGTCAAGTCAAGAAGTTCAAAGCTCGATTGGTAGAGAAAGGATATTCCCAAGTCGAGCGAGTCGAATTCAGTGATTTATTTTCCCATGTTTCAAAGATAAATTCCATTAGAGTACTAATTTATTTGGCTGCAAAATTCAATATGGAGATAGAACAAATGGATGCGAAGACAACTTTCCTACATGGGAAACTAGAAGAATAAATCTACATGAAACAACTTGAAGGATTTGTAGTAAATGGAAAGCAAGAGTTGGTGTGCAAACTCAAAAGATCCCTTTCTGGTCTAAAGAAATCACCAAGGATCTGATACCATAAGTTTGAAACTTACATCCTTATTTTGTGATTTGTGATAAGCAAAGATGATCACTGCATATATTGCAAGGAAGAAGGTGGGAATTTCATATGTGTAGCTTCGTATGTCGATGACATGTTGCTGATTGGAAACAACATGGAAGCAATAAAGGAGGTGAAGAAGAAGTTATCCTCCAAGTTTGACATGAAGGATCTCATAGAAGCTAACTTCATTTTTGGAATGGAGATTAAGAGAGATCGAGATCCTAGAAAGATCTATTTGAATCAGATGAAGTATATTGAAACAGTTCTAAAATGATTCAACATGCAGGATTGCAAACCTATGAAGGTGCCAAGTTGGATGAGTAAGCAATAGGTAGTCATAACCTTGTCGAAAATAGATGTTGAATACATGGCGGCCACTCATGGAAGAAAAAAAGAGGTATGGATTCAAAGGTTGTGTTCAGGAATCGGGTTTGGGTAGAGAGCTATGATGGTAAGTTGTGATAGTCAAAGAGAAATATTTATGGAAAAGAACCATGCTTATCATTCAAATACTAAGAGAAATGATGTGCAATAACATTTTCTAAGAGATATGGTGGAAAGTAACAAGGTGCTATTGGAGAAAGTAGACACGTTGGAAAATACAATAGACTTATTAACCAATTCTATGAGTGTTGTGAAGTTCTCTTAGTGCAGAGAGGAAATGGGCATTGTTGCCCTCGATTTGTGAGTGAAAGTTCAGGAATCTCTCATTTCAGCAAAGAAGAAAACAAGTGGGAGAATGTTGGGTTGTTATATTATTTGTAGTGAAATTCAAGTCGAGGTGAATCAACTAATGGTCGAAGTCAAGGCAGATCGATAGTAGGTTGAAGTTGAGGTAGATTGACAAAAAGTCAAAGGTCGAGGAAGTCGATCGGGTAAATTCAAAGTCAAAGATATCGATAACAAGTCAATTGACAAGAGGTCGAAGTGTGGTGATGAGATGACCTACTAGAGATTTAATGAAGGCCGACTGGTAGTCAAATGGTAAAACCGACTAGTAGGCGATTGGTAAACCTAACTTGGAGTCGACTGTAACAAAATCATGGGATTTGCAGGATTTATAGCCAATGATATGCATGGATATGTAACCATTTTTGGGCACCAATTTTTAGGGTTATTCCTGTTGTAAATCCTATAAAGAGGCGTTTTGTAAGGCCATAAATGTTTCTGTTGTAGGTGATCATATAATCTTGTAATGCACTTATGCAGGTTAATGCATGTGTAGGTATATGTTGTTGGTCATGCATAAGTAAGTCTAATTGGCGAGAGGGTTGTTCTTTCCTGTGCAAGAGGGTATGATGTAGATTGTGTATTATTTATGGACCAAGGTTAGACATGTAACCTTTTATTCTAAATGAATAAGACAACAAGAGAGAAGAATGCTCAAAGGAATGTTGGTTTTCCCGATTATGGGTTTCCAAGGTAAAATCTTGGTGTATTGTGTGATTTCTTGTGTCATTTTCTTTATTGATTAAATTTGTATTCTCTTCTTCTATGATTAGTGTGGAAATGTCCTACATTTTCTAACACAAAAAGGATAGACATACTCTCTACCACTACTACCTAATGTCATATGATATAAATCGCACTTGAAACACAAGTAGACACATGTAATAAAGAATGAATAAGACAAATGTATGGAAATAGGCTAAGTTATTTATTAATATAAGAAACATGAACAACTTAAAACCATGACGTGTTTCAAGTATTCCTCCACACTTCTCCTTTACATACCCTTATGTGCATTTCAAGAATACTCTTGAAGTCCGAGATAAAAAATTTGATACCTTTCATGAATTCCCTTCAACCTTGAGAGGCCTAGTTTATATAGGAGATTGGGAGGCTTAACCAACATAGGGAATCAAGAGAATGGTTCAATATATTCCTCCTTATGTTAGGATTTATTTACCAAAATGGAGGAAATCAAAGCCATGAGTGATATCAAACCATAACAACTCAAAGATGATCGGAGTTGTCCCACAGAAAAAAGAGGAATTGGTTAAAATTATCCTAATAGGAAGGACACTCCCCAGAGTGGCAGACAAGGTGTCTTAGATGCTCCCCTTGAACTGGTAAAGAAAGAGGGATTCTCCCCCAGAGTGGGGAGGGGGCGTCCTTCGTCAAACAAGGCTAGAAACACAAGGATAAATGTGGGTTTTTGACCTCCAAATGATGGTTTTTCTCCTCTAACTTCACTAAGGATTATGACATGTCATTTTACATGGTGTCAAGGTTGTAATACTTAGAAAATAATGAAATTTAGACCATGACACTTAGTAAAGTAATCCATTTCAATTTTGACACTTAAATGGTGAGATGTCACAATTACAACACTTAGAAAAGTGAGATGTGACACTTGCGACACTTAACAAATTGAGATGTGACACTTGGCTAGGTGTGACAAATGGTGTATAACACCTTTCCTTGCCATTCCATTATATGGTATGGTATGTCTTTCATTTCCATGCCATGGTATGGTATGTTATGGTATTCCTTTCCTTTCCTTGCCTTACCATGGTATGGTATGGTATGCCTTGGAAGGAAAAGAAAGTGAAGGAAAGGTATGCAAGGTATGGAAGTCAAGGCAAGGAAAGTGAAGGGAAGGTATGTCATGGCTTGCCTTTCCATGCCATGACATGCCTTTCATTTCCATGACATGCCTTGCCTTTCCTTGAATTCACTTTCCTTTCCTTTCCTTTCCATGCCATCCCATGTAGTTCCTTTCTTTCACTTGCCATCCCATGCCTTCCCATGCCTTGTCTTGCCATGCCATTCCATGCCATGCCTTGCATTTCCTTCACTTTCCATGCCATGCCTTCCCATTCCATTCCATACCTTGCATTTCCATGCCATGCCTTGTCTTTCAATGCGATGCCTTTCCATTCCAGTCCATTTCCATGTCAATGCTATGCCTTACCATGCCATGCCATGCCTTGCCTTTGCATGCCTTTCCTTTGCATGTATTTGTTAATGTTTATTCCATCATTATAGTTCTTTGCATTTCATTAGATAAGAGCATAATAAGAACAAGATCACTGAGAAATACACTTTCACAAGAGACACAACATTTATCCTGGGAAACCCTCTAGGGGAAGAAAACCCAGCAAAAACTTCCTTATCATAAATGGCTTATACA
>ML782491.1:435479-522536 GCA_009831015.1 Picea engelmannii | reverse complement strand
AATAATAATAATAATGACATGATTAATCCACAATGGGGATTTAATCCAATAATAATAATGACATGATTAATCCACAATGGGGATTTAATCCAATAACAAAATAATAATAAGAATGCTCTTTGCAGTTACATTATTTCAACACTTCCCCTTAACAAGAAAGGTATTCTTCATCAGCATCAGGTGAGAGAGGTCTGCATCATCAGTGGAATCTGGAGGACAGTGTCGTCAATATCATCTTGAAACATTGGCTAGCATATTTACGAGTCATCAGAAGTTTTCTTCATCAACAACATCATCATTCTCGAAAGAATGCTATCATCATCTGCATCAAATATGTATCAATAAAAATGATACCTCATCACAGCACTAGGCTGGCACATCACAGTACTACACTGGCTGAATGTCACAACTAATAAGCTGGTAGCTCAGTGTCAGTCACATCTTGCTTTACATTAACAACTAGGTCAGAAGCAAGTAATATCATCATCTCACTTTACATCTAACAACTAGGTCAGAAGTGAGGAATCACAATGTCATTCTTTACGTCTAACAACTAGGTCAGAAGCATGACTCATCTTGCTTTACATCTAACAATGAGGTCAGAAGCAAGGAACACATCAACATCTTGCTTTACGTCTAACAACGAGGTCAGAAGCAAGGAATCATCTTTCTTTACGTCTAACAACTAGGTCAGAAGCAAGGATTCAACAACGTCATGCTTTACGTCTAACAACTAGGTCAAAAGCATGACTCATCTTGCTTTATGTCTAACAGTGAGATCAGAAGAAAGGATCACATGACATCATGCTTTATGTCTAACAGCGAGGTCAGAAGCATGACTCATCTTGCTTTACATCTAACAGCGATGTCAGAAGCAAGGATCACACATCGTCACGCTTTACGTCTAACAAGGAGGTCAGAAGCATGACTCATCTTGCTTTACGTCTAACAACTAGGTCAGAAGCAAGGATCACACAGCGTCATGCTTTACGTCTAACAGCTAGGTCAGAAGTAAGGAATACATATACTCCCCCTTTTAGGGAGGGTCCTTTCGGACAATACCAAGCTTATCTTGAAAGTGTTCAAACTTTACATGAGATAGAAGCTTAGTCAACACATCAGCAACCTTTTCATCCATGCTAATGTACTAGAGCTTCAAGGCTCCTCTCTGTACCATGTCACGGATGAAATGATAGCAGATCTCTATGTGCTTTGACCTGTCGTGGAACACAGGATTCTCTATCATTTTAATGCATCTTTGATTGTCACATAGAATCGCGGTTTCTCTCAACTCCAAATCAAATAGGCCTGTCAGCAACTTTTGAAGCCATATAGCTTCACAACTAGCATAACGTGCGACAATGTACTCTGCTTCTGTTGTGCTGAGAGAAATACTGGATTGCTTCCTACTCTGCCACAATATCATAGCTGATCCCAAATGGAAACAACATCCGAAAGTGCTTTTTCTGTCAGCAATGCTTCCTGCCCAATCTTCATTAGTATATCCACTCAGTGTGAAGTCATGATCTCCATCATAGCTGAGACCATATTCCATTGTACCTTTAAGGTACCTCATCACATGTTTTGAAGCCACTAAATGAACACATCTGGGCTCTACCAGAAACTGACTCAAGGTGTTCACTGCAAAACAGATGTCTGGTATGGTGTTCATCAGGTACATTAGCGATCCAATAATCTGTCTGTACAGAGTGGCATCTATCAAATCTGACGAAGTATCGACCAACATCTTCAGCTTCACTTCCATGGGAGTATTCATGGACTTGCATTCTAGCATGTCGAATCTCTTTAAGATTTTGACCGTGTACTTCCCTTGGTTAAGGAAGATTCTCTTTGGAATCTTCCACACCTCAAGGTCTAAGAAGTAATGCATTAGACCAAGGTATTTCATTTCAAATTTTGCGGCAAGTCTCTGTTTACATTCAGCGATGATCTTTTCTTCTCCAGTTAAGAATAAGTCATCCACATACCGTAATAGTATTACTGGTTCATTATCCATAATTTTGAAGTAGAGATTTGAGTCTTCTTTACTCTTGGTAAATCCCAAGCTCGTCAAGAAACTGTCTATACGGCCATACCGAGCTTTGGGAGCTTGCTTCAATCCATATAAGGCTTTCTTCAATCGAAAAACATGAGACTTCCTGTCTTCAACCTCAAATCCTTGGGGTTTCTCTATATACACTTCCTCTTCGATAACACCATTCAGGAAAGTTGTCTTCACATCCATCTGGTACAACTTCCACTTCATCTTAGTTGTAAGGGCTATAATGGTCCTGATTGAAGTGTATCTGGCCATAGGAGCGAATGTCTCTTCATAGTCAATGCCTTCCTTCTGGGAAAAAAGCCATGAGCGACAAATCTTGCTTTATACTTCTCAATAATTCCATCAACAACATGTTTTATTTTGAAGAGACATCTTTAGGATACCCCATATTTATTCTTCGATCTGGGAACTATTTCCCATACTTCGTTATTCATTATGGATTGGTATTCCTCTGTCATGACATCTGCCCATTCTTTTCTCTGAATGGCTTCTTCAGAGCAAGTAGGCTCTTCATCCGAGAGATCACATATCAAAGCCGTGTAACTGGAGAATGGCTTTGGTCTCTTCACCTGTCTTGTGGTTCCTTCTGGAACACCATACTTCTGTCCATATTGAATAAGGTCTCTTTCCCAAGCAGGCTTTCTTTTATGGGAGAAGGTCATTTGAGGAGGTTCTTGAACTTCTGTGATATCATGATCTTCAGGAGTCTCCTCATCAGGGGAAGCTATGACTTCCCTTACAGGTTCTACAGCTCTGGGAACTTCCCTCGCGGATTCTGTTGTCCTAGGATTTATAGGCTCCTCTTCATATACCTCTTCAAGCTGGCATCTTCTTGATTTATTAAGTGCAACTTCTTCATCAAAGGTCACGTCCCTGCTGATCTCAATAAGGAGGTGACCAGGTATGTAGATTCTGAAGGCCTTGGATACCTCACAGTATCCCACAAATATTCCCTTCTTTCCAGAGGGCTCGAGCTTGTTTCTTTTCTCTTTTGGTATATGGATAAACACTGGACAGCCAAATATTTTGAGATGGCTTACTTCTAGCTTCTTTCTAGTGAACATCTCTTCTCGTGGCTTGAGCCCAAGTACACTATGGGGCAATCGGTTCTGCACATAAACAACTACCATTGTTGCTTCTGCCCATAAGCACATAGGAAGATCTTGATCATAGTCTTCACAACTTCCAGCATGGTTCTGTTCTTCCATTCGGCTACACCGTTTTGTTGGGGATCTTTATCCCAACATCTTTGCAGATATTCACGAATTATTTTGAGGTATATTCTCCTCCATTATCTGGCTTGAGTATCTTAATCTTCCTTGCAGAAGGGTTCTCTTATCAAGGATTTTAATTCCTTGTTCTTGTTGAATACTTCAAATATGTCTTGGTATTTTACGAGAATAATCATTAATGGATGATACATAGTATACATACCCATTATTGGAGGATGATGGCATTGGGACACATACATTTGAATGAATGAGTTCTAGGACTCCTTCTGCCTTGTTGTCCCTCTTCGAAAATGGGTTCTTGATGTTCTTCCCTTGTGCACATCCATCGCATACACCTTCATGGTCACCTTTGAGTTCTGGTAAACCTATGACAACTTTGCATATGTATGGTAGCGCCTTGTAGTTTATGTGAGCTAATATTCTAGAGTTCACATGGATTATTCAATAGCATGGGTCATGGCAGCTTCTGAGTGACCCACCTTCTTATTTTCCACTGATGATTGCTTCATTTATGATTTCTTATTTAGCACGTTGCCTTCTGCAACCTTTTCTATAGCTACCTCATGTGACCTGGAGCAAGGTCAACAAAACAACAAGCAAGAATAATATCCTTCTTGATAATATAAAGCAATAGCACGAACAATCATCACAGTAGATCCTTTAGATCTTATTACTTATAATTTAGCAAAGATTAAAGGTAAGGAATGAAATATGAAATGGGTCAACACTCTCTTAGTGTTGTGACCAAGCATTCTTCAATGGCAATATGAAACTAACACACAAGGTTTCTCCTAGAGGAGGTGTTAGTCATATCAAACATGTTATCAAGTATAATACTTTACGACGATTGCTATCTCAACTAATGTCATTAACTTGTCATGTGTACCTTTGAATATTGATTAATCAAACCTGGAGCCTTGTCCTCAAGAGTGAGTGCTTGCTTTTCTTTCAGGTCTCCTTCACTCAAGTGACGAGTACTTTCTTCAACCTGTCTGTTGTACTAAGACAATATGCTATCTTGACAAGAGATTAGGTTAGAGGATAAGCTCTATGATCAACTTTTAATCCTTCTAATGATTTGATCATAGCTTGAACATGCAACACTGATCAAGATAATTTCATAACAAATAGATGCATATTAGAATAATCACACCTGGGTTGCATCATTCCTTTGAATGTGTTGGATCTTGAGATCCTTCTGGATCTATGGCAAAAGATCCCTTCTCCTGCAAATACTCTTTAGGATTTAACCATTAACCATATGTGAGTACATACCTCGGATAACATTTGTAAGTAGTGGCTCCATCTGGTAGCAGCGGTAATCATTACCAAAAACTTCAAGAGTGATTGCAACTAGTTCTACGACTGCACCTGCAACAGGTACTGCAACTGCAACTAGTTCTGAGACTGTAACTGCAACTGCAACTTAGGGTTTTATGAGGAAACCCTAATTTTTCAAACTTCGAATTTTGAAATTCTAATCTAGGGGATAGATGCACTGGGCTGAGGCAAGTGAGCTGGTGCAGTCAGAATTTTGAAAATCCAACTTTTACCCCTTCAAATATGATCTGCGGATTTTTGGACTGGTGCTTCTGGTTTTCTGGTACTCTGGTACTTCTGGTACTTCTGGTACTCTGGTTTTCTATTTTTTTGGTACTTTGTGAAACTAGGGTTTCACTTTCTGGGATATCTAGCCACTAAAAATGTGCCCTCTAAGTGCCAAAATGATCCTTGGGGGAGGGCGCAACATTCTTGGTGGTTAGGGAGCTGAAAATATTCACTTTGCAAAACCCTAATTTTTGGGTACGGTAACAGTGACGTTTTTCCTCTTGCAAATTGTGCTTCCTTCAGGTTGGCTCTTATACCATGTTAATGTTTATGCCATCATTATATTTCTTTTCATTTCATTAGATAAGAGCATAATAAGAACAAGATCACTGAGAAATACACATTCACAAGAGACACAACATTTATCCTGGGAAACCCTCTAGGAGAAGAAAACCCAGCAAAAACTTCCTTATCATAAATGGCTTATACAATGTTCAAGAGATAACTCAAACCAATACAGAAAGTCCTCCCCAAGATATGCACCACTCTTCTTCTCCTCTCTCCAACTTGTAATTGCAGCTTGCCTCATAAGATAATGAGCAAGTGAGTTGTATCTAAGAAGTGAGGCGCTAGCCTCTTATTTATATCAACCTAGCATGTGTGAAAGGTCACAATCTGGCAGGGATGACCTCTCACTTTGGGTGGGTAAACCCACCTTTAATTAATTTTGGGTCTTCCATTATAACTGTTGGGGCCGACTTCTTATTCTAAACTTTGTAATTGTCCGATGACCAATCCGCAAAAGGGGATTTGGTCCTTATACAATCACCGACATGATTAATTCTCAATGGGGATTAATCCAATAACAATAATAATAATAATGAAATGATTAATCCACAATGGGGATTTAATCCAATAATAATAATGACATGATTAATCCACAATGGGGATTTAATCTAATAACAAAATAATAATAAGAATGCTCTTCGCAGTTACATTATTTCAACAGTCTTTCCTTTCCTTTCCTTTCCATTCCATGGTATGGTATGGTATGGTATGGTATTCCATGTCTTTCCTTGCAATGGTATGGTATGGTATGGTGAAGGCATGGCATGCCTTTCCTTTCCTTTCCAAGCCATGGTATGGTATGGTATGGTATGCCTTGAGCTTCCTTGCCATGGTATGGTATGCTTTGCTTTGCCTTTCCATGGTATGGTATGGTATATTGGGCATGGTATGGTATGCCTTTCCTTGCCATAACATGGAATGTTATGGTATGCATTTCCTTTCCTTGCCATGCCATGGTATGGTATGATATGCCTTGACTTGCCTTGCCATGGTATGGTATGGTATGGTATGCCTTGCAAGGAAAGGTATGCAAGGTATGTAAGGCAAGTCAAGGAAATTGAAGGAAAGGTATGGAAGGTATGGAAGGAAAGGAAAGGAAAGTGAAGGCAAGGCAAGTGAAGGAAAGGTATGCCATGCCTTTCATGTCCATGCTATGCCATGCCTTTCCTTTCCATGCCATGCCTTTCTTTGCCTTCACTTTCCATGCCTTTCCATGCCATGCCTTGCCTTTCCATGCCATACCATGCATTTCCTTTCCTTCACTTGAGATGCCATCCTTCCCATGCCTTGCCTTGCCATGCCATGCATTGCATTTCCTTCACTTTCCATGCCATGAATTGTCATTCCATGCCATGCCTTTCCTTTCCATGCCATTCCTTGCCTTTCCATGCCATTCCATGACATTCATTGCCTTTCTATGTCATGCCTTTCCTTTCCTTCACTTTCCATGCCTTTCCATTCCATGATTTCCTTTCCATTCCATGCCATGCATTGCCTTTCCTTCACTTGACATGCCATGCCATCCCATGTCTTACCTTACCATGCATTACATTGCCTTCACTTTCCATGCCATGCCTTTCCATTTAATGTCATGCCTTGCCTTGCCATGCTATGCCATGACTTTCCTTTCCATGTGATGTCTTTCCATGCCATGACTTGCCATGCCTTTCCATGCCATGCCATTGCGAGGCCAATGCTATGCCTTGTCAAGCCATTCCATTCCATGCCTTTCCTTTACATGTCTTGAATTGACATGCCTTGCCTTTGCATGCCTTTTATTTCCTTGCCTTTTCTTGCCATGGTATGTTATGGTATGCCATGTCTTGCCTTGCCATGATATGGTATGGTATGGTGAAGGCATGACATGCCTTGCCTTTCTTTCCTTGCTTTTCTTTTCCTTACCATGGTATGGTATGGTATGCCTTGCCTTGCCTTTCATTACCATGCTATTGTATGGTATGGTATGGTATGCCTTTCCTTGCCTTGCCATGGTATGGTATGGTATGACTTGCCTTGCCTTTCCATGGTATGGTATGCCTTGCCTTGCCTTTCCAAGACATGGTATGGTATGGTATGTCTTTTCTTGCCATGGTATGGTATGGTATGGTATGCCTTTCCTTGCCTTGCCTTTCCATGGTATGGTATACTATGGTATGGTATGGTATGGTATGCCTTGTCTTGGTATGGTATCCTTGACATGGTATGGTATGGTATGCCCTACTTTGGTATGGTATCATTGGCATGGTATGGTATGGTATGATATGGTATGGTATGTCTTTCCTTTCCATGCCATGGTATGGTATTGTATGGTATGCCTTCCCTTGCTCTTGGGGCTCATAAATGTCCTATTTTCATCCACCTTTCCCTTCATCATTCTTCACATTTCATCGCCCCATTAACCTCTCACGATATCATTTCATAAATATACTTGGGTTTCACCTTATTATTTTCCACTTTATTCATTTTAGTATTAAAAGGGAATTTGTGATTAAATGTTAGAAAATTGACATGTTTCCATATATATCTCAAAAATGTGTGAGCTTTGTAATGTGTAGGAATATGTGAAGGATTAATTCAAAAGGACTTCTCAAATACTTCCTCCACCATTTCAAGATTTGAGGAGATAATTCAAGGAGAAAATCATAGAGATTTGGTTGGCATATCTTATCCAAGATATACGAGAGATATGTGTGAGGATTTGAAGGGATTATATTTTGTAAAAATGGGAAATAGGTTGAGAGAAAAGTGGATCTGTAATAATGATATGGTTATCTTATCTTCAAGGCTTTCATGTATAAAAGAGAGTTCTCTCTCTTCATGAGGATTCAATGAGAGGATAGAATTAGAGTGGTAATCAAGTAGAGATTTAGAGTAGTCATTTGGATTTGAAAGAAAGGGATTCTTATCTTTGATTCATGGATTTGGTTTTCATGCTTTCAATATTTTGTTATGAAGATCGATTTGATTATTATAATGTAAGATTGCTTCATTGGTGTGAGCTCACATATGTTTTTGTGTCATTCAACTCTTCACATGTTGTATTTTCTTATTCCTTCATGTAGTTCTCCATTCTTAGATTAATTTCATTTATGCAATTTCTCATTCCTAGATTAATTTCAGTTATGCAATTTCCCATTCCTAGACTAATTTCATTTACACAACTAGATTAATTTAATTCCAAGTCACGTGTTTCAATTTCCTGCATTATATTAATGATTCAATTTCAGTTATATCTTAAACATTAGATTAGATTAGTCCCACTTCAGTACTGCATATACTTTGCGTGTGCTTCGTAAGTTTATGATGCTCGGATTGACAAATTAAATAGTTGGGCAAGTATTACAACTCAATTAATACAACATTAGTTCGGCCCAATATAACGACTGTCATTCCCTTCTCACGATTGTTGTTCCTTTTGCAGGTAGTGTTGTTCATTTGAATGGAACAACTATTGTTCCCTTGTTATGATTGTCATTCCTTTTGTTATGATTGTTGTCCCTTTGCAGGGGTTGCATCTCTGGAGGACGGGTATTGAAAACGGAAGGTAAGAACCTATGTAGGCAACAAGTAAAATGCTTGTGCCAACGCCTACCTTTGGATGATGCATAGAGGTTATATTTTAGGACATATTTAGAGCCCAACATTTTGGCACCATTTCCAAGGAATCACGATGGATTGAGTTATTAGTTTATTTTTCATTTTAATTCATGCAAGTGTGATCTAGACGTGTTGGTAAGGGGTCATAGAAGCTCGTGAGAGGAGACTCCTTATGTTCTCCCTACCAACTAGGTAAAAGTAGTTTAAATTTATTCAAATTTCAATTTATGCAAGAGTGTTTAATTCATGCAAGTGTGATCTAGATGTGTTGGTAAGGGGTCATAGAAGCTCGTGAGAGGAGACTCCTCATGTTCTCCCTACCAACTAGGTAAAAGTAGTTTCAATTTCCACAAGAGTAGTTTCAATTTCTACAAGTGTGATATACATGTGTTGGTTCTAAGGGTCATAGAGCTACTTTAGTGTAGATTTCTCGCTGTCCCTACCAACTATCAAGAGCGTTTAATTTATGCAACTATGAAGAGTAATTTTTTTTATGTTTTAGCAAGAGTGTTTTTTAAGTTTTTCATTTTGATTTGGGTGTTGTAAGAATCCTTTTTTTTAACATTATTTAACAATGAATTTAATCTTGGAACAACTCACTCAGATCCTAGCAAAAGTCAGGGTCTCCTCTTCTCTGGAAGAGGAGATCTTGACAACAGTCAAAATCTTATTCACTCCTCTTGAGGCAAACGAAGAATCAACAGACGAAGAACCTTGTATGTTTAATGAAGAACCATTAGGTGTGAAAGAGGTCAAGGAGGACAGCGAGGATCTGTAACATGATCTGAGTAAGAAAAATTGTAATGTCCCCACTTTGGGACATCATCACAGTGCAGAGGGTTATGATGACTAGATTAGCCAAATGGAGGTTATAGGGAGTACAGGGGTTATTGAGAGGCATTGTGGGGTCCATCTTGCATTGCTCACCATATTCCATCATTATGAGCCATTCCACACAGTTTGGCTCTGGTTCCGTTGCATTCCGATGATTTCCATGATTTTGACTATTTTGAGCTATAAGTAAATGAAATTCACTGAAGAGGTCATTTTGGGCACATTACTTGGAGGAACCTCTCAGTGTAATAGCTCATTGGAATCAGGAGGAGAAACACTACAGGCTGGGATGGCTAGAAGTGACTTTCAGTGGCTAGGGAAGCCACACAGAGAGATAAAGATCTTTTCAGAGGTAAAAAGGTTAATTAATTTATTAAAGTGATTTAATTAATTAATTAAATATTAATAAAATGAAAGTCACTTTGGAGGAACAAGGTGAGCCAAAAGTATAAAAGAAAGGCAAGGGCCTCTTCTCATTCATATTCATGTATGATCTTATTTTAATATTTGACTTCTAGCTAGTAAGCCCAACATTGGGGGTTTTGAGGGTTTTGACTTAACAAATCCTAGAGGACGATTCGGTGGTGAAAGATTCCACCTAGCTTGTCCCAAGCTTGGTCTCGGAGCTGCAATATGCTCCCTCACCATTCTAGTTCCAAATATACTCAGTTGCAGGAGGATTCCACATCAGTTGCTTTTGCAGATAGAGAGAGGGCGCACTAGTTGGAGGTTTCCAGCAAGGGGGGCACACCATTCATTGAGGAAGGATTTGTCTTAGCTGAGGATAAGGGATTCCGGGAATTCCAGGTATTGGGTTTTCTTTGCAGGTGTCTTGGCATCATTCTTGGTGGTTTTATAGAGTCTTTTAGTGGAGGATATATTTGTATTGAGAGTGGGATGTTTTCCCAAGAGGAGGGTGCACCATCATTTGGAGGGTAGCTAGATCTAAGGATCTAGTAGGTATTTTGAGGATTTGAGCACTGGGGTTCTCATTGCAGCGTCCTGATCTATCATTGGGGAGAGTTTCATATCATTCAAAGGCCTCCTTCATGAGGGCCGAATTATCTAGGGCTTCAGTCATCCAGTGGGGTACACCATTCAGTGGAGGAGTTCAGATCTACAGAGGTTGAGAGGGATCTTGGAGATTTGGGCACCTGGGTTGTTCTTACCATCACCCGATCTACTGTTTGGCATCTTTTTGGAGGTTATCGGACATCTTTGGCACCAGGGATGAATTGTTGAGGAGCTTCAGTTATCCAGTAGAGCGTGGCATCTTCCAACAATGAGGGGTTTGGCACTTGGCATTGGTCTTCGTCTCTTATCCAGCCTTTGGAGGATTATTTTATATTGATGGGAGCATTTTGTAGCAGCTCATACTTGTTATCTATTGTCTATCATCTTATCCATCTGTTGAGCATTCCAGATCGACATCTCCAATGTAGTAGGTTCTTCTATTTTATGAATAAAGAAGATTTGTGATGTTTTGGCTTGTCTATCATATTGCATATGGTTGAGGTATATTGCATGGTTGTATATTCTTGTTATTTTCTGCATACACACATATAAACACAAGTAAACAAATAGATCAACAAACTGTTTGATGAAATACCTCACTCAGAAAAAGTTTTAAAAAGACACCAAAACAGTGATGATCCTTGCATAATGGCTTGGGATTATTACAGTGGTATCAAAGCTTAAATCCTGCAAACCTGAGGGGTATTTATGGATAGTTGGAAGGAAATGGATAGGATAGCCATTGAGATGACATGCTTGGAGATCATGTATGACAACTTTAGCAAGGAAACTAAGGCTATAATAACCTTACCACAATATGCAGCCTATAGAAATCCCCATTGGAGAAAATGTGATATTTTAGAGGGGATCATCATAGTAGATAAAAAGAGAAAAGAAGCAACTAGATGGTGGGAAGAACAGAGAAACCCCATGCCCAGTAGGAGCACACAAACTTTCCACAGTTGCAAGGGGCCATGGGAACTAGATCATAGGTGCAGGGGTAAGGATCAAGAGCGCATTATTGAGGCATGTCATGACAATGATGATGAGGTGTGTGAGGATGAAGCGTTAGATGTGGATTCAGAGTAGTCAGATGATGAAAGTGACTCTTGCACAGAGGCTAGTGATAGTGACTCTACCTCAGAGGATAATGATGATGACTCTTGCACAGAGGCTAGTGATAATGACTCTACCTCAGAGGATAGTGATGATGACTCTTTCATGGAGGCTATTGATGCTTGCACGCTTGAGGAGGATGATGACCCTTGTGTAGTGGATAGGCAGCTGGATGGACAGGATGATAGCCATAGTGTCTCAAAAAAAATGTCACATACCATTGATGACCTTACGTCTCAGCAGAGTGGTGACACTAATGAGGAGTCACACGTGTTAGCACCTAGAGATGATGAGCTTCCTATGGGGGCTGTGACACATCTGTCACCTATTCAGAAACCCATGATAGCCACGTCACATGAGGAGATCAGTGGCACGTTAGGTATGATGGATGAGATTAGTGTGAGGGATTCACACCATGGACAAGTATACCCACAGATCTAGGAGGAGGTATAGGGAGTACAGACAGGGGACCTTACACATATAGATCAACCTGAGGAGATTGAGTCACAACTATTGGAGACTCCATTAGTTGAGAAGATTGTAGAGGCTGATAGGTAGATGGAGAACTTACTTCCAATATCAGATTGCATTGATGAGGATGCACTCTTTAGTATTCAGGATGAACATAGCATGTGTCTTGACACAACTATATGGGATCCAGGTGCAGATGATAGTAGCAGGTTGAGTGCACATGAGGATACAACTACTCATATAAGATACAGTGTGAGTCAGGGGGAGATGGCATCTAGTGATGGAATGCAGTGGCATACAGGAGTACCCAACAGCACAGGAGACAGTGGATGGTTCAACATGTCATCTTATGTAGAGGGTTTTTTTGGGGATTCTAGAGTTGGCACTCACAGGACTGACACTAGAAGTGAGGGGTTTGAGATGGCACCTCAGTATGACCATGATCAGGAGTCACACCACTTAGCAACATAGTTGAGAGTTAGTGAGGCTATGATTAGGGAATCCCCTAGATGTATTGATGACATGCATGCAGTGATGGCAGATTACTATCAGTGGGCATCAGTGGCACAGGGTAGCTCAGATGAAGGATTTTCCATGGATGATTTTCACACTCTTCGGGAGAGAGTATCTGTGATGTGGACTGACTACCAACAGTTGTTGACAGACATGGATTATCTACTGAGGGTTGGTGAGATGTATCATGAGGCTCTGAGGGAGTAGGAGTTGGAGGTGGACCAACTCACTCAGGATTTGGAGAGCACTCAAGGAGTCTTGAGAGGCACACAGATCGCCCTTCAAGAATCAGAGTCTAGGACATATGAGTCTCCTGAGGAGATCCATTAGAGATCCACTTCATTTTTCTTAGTGGACACTTAGATGTATCAGTCAGTCATGTTGATAGAGGATGTTGATGATCTAGTAGAGGAGCACCAGCTGATGGGGGACACTTCCATTTGTGTCTTGGGAGTGGTTGATATCCATATAGAGATTGATTCATCCATACACCTATGGTCTGTGATGCAGCATGAGTTTGTAGGAGATGAAAGGAGTATGTCGGAGCATACAGTGATGAGTGATAGCTCACAGAGACATGCTGAGATGTATGGTGGGATTCAGAGGGGTGTAATGCCTACTAGGGAGGAGACACACTTAGGGGAGCATGCAGGAGCCACTCCTTTGCAGTAGCATATGGTTATGAGATCTCACCTTCACCATTTCAGCAATTGCATAGGTGATGGGAGATGGAAAGTAGTTTACCAGCAGTTGGAGGAGTTGCTACTGATTATACATGATGATTGGGGTTTAGTGATGCTACAGGTGAGCAGTTATCATGGATACCGATGGATGAGCTTCTGGTCGAATCCTTGGGATTGACCAAAGCATGTGACACCTTCCAATCCTACAGTCAGTTGCAGATATGTTTGTTATCCTTTTCCAACATGTTTATCATTGACAACAGCATGAGGAGGATAGAAAATGAGCACATAGGGCTTCTGACAGTGATTAGTCTCACACAGGAGCAGTTAGAGGATATTGGAAGTGATAAAATTCCAAGTTTTCCATGGGACCCAGGAGTCCGTGTTTTTAGCACGATGCTCATGTTGACTCAGGTTGCACCCGTGAGCCACACACTCCACCTTGGTTTGGTTTGGAGTGGGTCTGCAGGTACTTGTCCTATGGGGTGAGACATTTTCTTCCGCTTGATCACCATGATAGGACATGGAGATGTTTGGATAGGTACTTCTTCTATAGAGATGCCTTTACAGATATAGTTTCTAGACAACAGGTCTGGTGGTCACATGTATTTCAGCCTAAGAATCCAGGAGAGGAGGATTCAGGATGTATGCAGGGGGCAGACAGTCATGGTCAGAGTAGTGCAGTGTCAGCATGGTGATCTTCGACAGAGGTTATCATGGGACCCAGGGATTGCAGGATTGGTAATTTCATGGATTCATAGGAGAGAGTGGACCAATGCAGGGGAAAGTTATTCTAACTTTCCATTGAGCTTCAGTGTTGAGAGGAGTGCACCACTTACGGGTGTCTCACGGAGGTCTTGCAGTACCTCATTCTGGCATCAACATGTGCAGTTTATGGATGCCGTGTGGATCTTGGTAGAGATTTGGAGGATGGACTCATTCGGATATGAGGCCATGTGTCATGTGCAGGAGGTTCACAGGTTTGATATCTCTCAGGACTATGCTTCACAAAGTATTGCAGTTCACTTCGTGATATGGGATCCAGGGGATGGAGTGTACTATTGTTCATCCTTGGATGGGTTCAACTGTGTACCCCACAAATGGACATGGGATCCTGGTATTTTTCTTGGAGGGATTTGGGTATTGCTTGAGGACAAGCAATTTTCCAGCAGGGAGGACTGTAATGTCCCCACTTTGGGACATCATCACAGTGTAGAGGGTTATATTGACCAGAGTAGCCAGATGGAGGTTATAGCGAGTACAGGGGTTATTGAGAGGCATTGTGGGGTCCAACTTTAATTTATCATCATATTCCATCATTATGAGCCATTCCGCGCAGGTTGGCTTTGGTTCCGTTGCATTCCGACGATTTCCATGATTTTGACTATTTTGAGCTATAAGTCAATGAAATTCACTGAAGAGGTCATTTTGGGTGCATTACTTGGAGGAACCTATCATTGTAATAGCTCATTGGAATCGAGAGGAGCAAGACTATAGGATGGGATGGCTAGAAGTGACTTTCAGTGGCTAGGGAAGCCACATAGAGAGATAAGGATATTTTCAGAGGTAAAAAGATTAATTAAGTAATTAAAGTGATTTAATTAATTACTTAAATATTAATAAAATGAAAGTCACTTTGGAGGGACAAGGTGAGACAAAAGTATAAAACAAAGGCAAGGGCCTCTTCTCATTCATATTCACGTATGATCTTATTTTGATATCTTGCTTCTAGCTAGTAAGCCCAACATTGGGGGTTTTGAGGGTTTTGACTTAACAAACCCTAGATGACGATTCAGTGGTGAAAGATTCCACCTAGCTTGTCCCAAGCTTGGTATTAGAGCTGCAATATTCTCCCTCACCATTCTAGTTCCATATCTACTCAGTTGTAGGAGGATTCCACATCAGTTGCTTGTGCAGATAGAGAGAGGGCGCACTAGTTGGGGGTTTCCAGCAAGGGGGGTGAACCATTCATTGAGGAAGGATTCATCCTAGCTGAGGAGAAGGGATTCTGGGAATTCTAGGTATTGGATTTTCTTTGCAGGTGTCTTGGCATCATTCTTGGTTGTTTTCTAGAGTCTCTCAATGGAGGATCTATTTGTATTGAGAGTGGGACATCTTCCCAAGAGCAGGGCACACCATCATTTGGAGGGTAGCTATATCTAAGGATCTAGCAGGTATTTTGAGGATTTTAGCACTTGGGTTTTCATTGCAGCATCCTGATCTATCATTGGGGAGATTTTTATAGCATTCGAAGGCCTCCTTCATCAGGGCCGAATTATCTAGGGCTTCAGTCATCAAGTGGGGCACACCATGCAATGGAGGAGTTCAAATCTACAGAGGTTGAGAGGGATATTGGAGATTCGAGCACCTGGGTTGTTCTTACCATCACCCGATCTATTGTTTGGCATATTTATGGAGGTGATCGGACATCTTTGGCACCAGGGTCGAATTGTTGAGGAGCTTCAGTTATCCAACAGCGCATGGCATCTTCCAACAGTGAGGGGTTTGTCACTTGGCATTGGTCTTCATCTCTTATCCAACCTTTGGAGGCTTATTTTATATTGAAGAGATCATTTTGTAGCATCTCATACTTGTTATTTATTGTCTATCATCTTGGCCATCTATTGAGCATTCCAGATCGACATCTCCAGTGTAGCAGGTTCTTCTATTTTATGAATAAAGAAGATTTGTGATGTTTTGGCTTGTCTATCATATTGCATATGGTTGAGGTATGTTCCATGGTTGTCTATTCTTTTTATTTTCTACATACACACATATAAACACAAGTAAACAAATAGATCAACAAACTGTTTGATGAAATACCTCACTCAAAAAAAGTTTTTAAAAGACACCAAAACAATGATGATCCTTGCATAATGGCTTGGGATTATTACACAAATTACGTGTACGAAATCCTGATCGAACGCTGGTTTCAAGCAAGTACTAGGTTAGTTCCACTTAGTTTTCCTTTTTATTTTGTTAATTTATAACTTCAACAACTAATTTCGCACATTCATACATATTCCCGACTATCAATTGCGAAATTAAAAGATAAAATATTTTTATTGCTATTGTGTGCATGGCTACATTGGCTATTTGATTACACATAACTAATTTCTCATTTCTAATTAGCGTATTGTAGGTAGGGTTTTAATTTCAAGTTTTTCATTTGCTAGAATAAGTATGCTCTCCTCTGTGCTTCGTGCGATCATGAGGATCATAAAGTAGTATGACCGATTGATTGATTTTAGGAATGCCAATTAATTGACAAAACAAAAAAAAAATTCTAATCTAATTTTTCGTCTTCCATTTGCTCATAGATTTTTAATAAGCTTGCAAAACAATTTTTATTTTATTTTATTTTTTTACTTTAAAAACATAATAGAAGAAATAAATAAAAAGTTGTGCATACTTGTGTTTGCAAAGCAAAACAATAAAACAGTAAGGACATTAAAAAAATAAAAAAATAAAAACAAAAAATAATAATATGAATGAATAAGGTGTGCAATTCATACAAGATAAGAGTTGCGCAGAAACTCCAAGATGAAACAACAGTTGAAACAACTTCATAACCACAATCTTCTCATTTTAAACTTCATCCTAGTTTATTTTGGTTTGCACACCATGTTTTTTCTCTCTACCCTTATCTTGTAGATGCTTGGAAATAACCCTACAAACAAATAAAATATCATGAATTTTAAATGCGCAGAAACCACTGCATAAGCTCGATCAAACAAATAAACAACTTGTGAGGTTCTATTTTTCTACCCATCAATAATTTGACTGCTCCTCTCTTCACTTTAAAATTTATAGATGTGCCCATTCACTATCCTCTAACTCGCACAGGCTATATTACAAATGCCAACTCTGGACAATGTCTTCATTGGATTGTTACATATATTATGTTGCGCATAGGTGTTACTAGTTTTTACGGCATGCAAATGATTGCTTGCTCATTTCGCTTCATCACTTTAACTCAGATATATTTTTGGAATCAAAGTGGGTCGCATTAAATTTTATTGTCTTATAAAAATGATAAATCGGTAGAGTCTGCTCATGTATATACAGATCAAGCTTCGATTATCCGTTTTTTTATATATTTAACTAAACAATAAATTTTGATTATCTAATTTGATTGTATTAATGATTTGTAGCGATCATCAGAGATATTATTTCCAAACCGTCACGCTATATCACGTTTTTTTCACTCCCCAAAATCGAAAACGATATGCCAATAGTAAATTTTGAGTGTATTTCTAACGAAATGCAGGGATTACGATTGGAATGGGTTACGAGTTTTCCACAAGGGCATGCAGATCCACTTACAGGGGCACCAAATTAGCCATGTAGGAAGTTACAACGAGCTTCCATGACGAGACTGCCAAAAGTATATGGTGGATCTCAATCTATGCTTTAGTCATTGGCAGTGGTTTATGGCAATGGGAGGAATTATGTAGATGTGAAGATGATCACAATCGCAGTTTATGGCACATAAGCAGATCAAGCCGGGTTGCATGATATGTTTATGTATATCGCAGATGTCGTAGAGAGAATTTGTTGACATAATAACCTGACTATATCGTGAAACGTTTTAATGGGAAATAGATAAATGTCACCCCCATCAGAGGACGTGGGCTTGACACACTCACGAGTTTCGACACGGGAAATGTTATCGAAATGGTTGATGGAAGGGTGTATTTTGGTGGATTCTTTCCTAGCCTGACAATTAGGGTTATAGAGGCCTTGAAGAGTTGTAGGAGAATGGATATCACATCTCAGCAACCACAATGGAAAATGGAAGACATGCCCGGCTTGAGAGTAATGGGCGACATGCTCATTCTCCCCACGGGAGAGGTTCTCATCATCAATGGGGCCAAAAATGGCACCGCTGGCTGGGAAGATGGGAAGGAGCCTGCATTTTCGCCTCTCCTCTACACGCCTGCCAAAACAATTGGCAAGAGGTTTACAAATCTAGCTCCGACTACAATTTCGAGAATGTATCATTCCACTGCTCTTGTGTTGCCCTACGGGTGGGTTTTAGTAGTCGGGAGCAATCCCCATTAGATTTATAATATTTCCACCAAGCCATTCCCCACAGAACTGAGAGTGGAAGCCTATGTTCCTCCCTATCTTCATTCCCTCTACGATCACAAGCGACGGACCATTGCATCTATTTTTATGAGGTAAATTAAATATAGGTCGAAATTCATCGTTCTTCTATCAGTTTTAAACTTGTGAAACAATGACTTTTCATGCATATGCCCCTCCTTTCAACATGCACATAGTGTCCAAGCACCAGATAATTCTCTCGCTTGCAACCATGGATGTTGTCAAGGCCAATGAAAATAACACATACTTAGTTTCCATAACTGCTTCGCCTAGCTCAGTGGTGGCTCCTCCGAGCTACTACCTGCTTGTTAACAATCGGAGCCCAAAATTAGTGATGGTTATCAATGGTATAGTGAGGTTGTTAGGTGAAGAAAAAGCAAAGCAACAACAACTGGACGAGGAATGCCTTCCCAAGAAAAAATATCCAACCTTGTATTTTTCAAAACTGAGTGCATCAAGGAATCTACTTTCTTCATATCCTTCACCTGCTACAACCCATGACTACACGACTCACATACGTGGCCAGTTACATATTGTTCCTTTAAATATTCCATTGTCAATTTTCCATGCAATATTTATGGTTTTGTCTCTTCCTTTTTGGTATGGTGATAATGATCATGATGAGAACTTTGTATGGGGCAGTTTTTTTTTACACTTGTCTCGATGATATTTTCTATGCTTGGTTTTCTTTCTCCTTCCAACCATAGTGGATTGATTACAACTATGGTTCTATTGTGGGTGTTCATGGATTTGTTCACTAGATACTCTTATGCTCAGTTATATAAGATGTTCAAGGGCTCAAAAACACACTAAAGACTGCTTTCATGTTTCCTGGAATTGTTTTCTGCATTGTCTTTGTATTAAGTTTGCAGTGAGGAATGCATTGATCTGGGGTGAGAAATCTTCTGGTGTTGTAATGTTTGGGACCATGTTTTCTTTAGTATTTTTATGGTTTGGAATTTTCATGCCCTTGGTTTTTATTGGCAGCTACTTTGGCTACAATAAACATGCAATTGAAGATCCAGTGAAAACAAGAAAAACTCCCAGGCAAATTCCATAAGAGGCTTGGTACATGCAACCTGTTTTCTTCGTACTCATTGGTGGCATATTGTCATTTGGTGTTGTTTTCATTGAGTTGTTTTTTATCCTGACTTATATATGGTTAAATCAATTCTACTACATATTTGGGTTCTTGTTCATAGTCTTTGTTATCCTTCTCATTACCTGTGCAGACATCACGATTGTTCTCTTCTACTTCCAGCTATGTAGTGAATATTATCACTAGTTGTGGAGAGAATATCTGACTTCAGGCTCTTCAACACTATACTTGTTTCTATATGCAATATTTTACTTCTTCATGAAACTGGAGACTTTAGTTTTCCTGATTGTCATTCTACCAAGGTCAAATAGTCTTTAGGTTGTCAGAGTACCAAACTATCCTTCCATCGTTGTCTCAGCATTGATTGGATCCGTGGTTGTGCATGGTGGCCTGTGCTACAGGTATATGAAAGTTAACAACCGTTGTTTGTTTGTCTTATAATAAAATTTCATAAAATTATCTGTTGTTTTATTATAAAACAAATACAATAAAATTTGTTTGTTTTTTTTATATAAACTATTTTCTTTATATATATATAATAATAATAATTTTTTTTATAAAAGATAAAAACAAATTATAAAAATAAAAACAAAAAAAAAACAAAAAAAATTGCAAATCGATTTTTCTTGTTTTAAATTCCTGAAAACAATATGGAAACATGTTTTTTTTAATTTTACGCTAAGAAAGAAATGAACGATGAAACATGCACGCACAATAATCACGACAAGAGGTATAAAACACATTTTATTTACTTTGTCGCATTTGTCCTTCTTTCTTCATGTTATATTTTCGAACATCTCACATCATGCAGGATTTGTACTAAGTTTTTTCAGGAGTGCGGTTGTTATTGGACTAATCGGTAGGTGCAGACACTAACAGATCTCCCTAGATCCACCTGGATATAGAACAAAATAGGACAGGGCACGACTCTTTCCCTATGTTGTAATCATTGAATCTGCTAATAGGGAGGAATAAGTGACATACCTTTATATCACTTTCCTTAGCTCTCTGTTGTTCCCACATCACTCTGGTGCTCTCGTGAGGTCAAGTCCAAGACAACACAAACCAACCAATGTGAAGATAACAAAATGTATTCAACATCAACTTATGCATATGATCAAGGTATTACACAATAAAGTAAGAGTGACTTTATGGGAAAGGGACGTGTCGTTGTATCATATTAATTGAAAGTAGAAGATACAACCTGATCGGCTTGATGTTGCAAGATTCCTTTTAGTAACTCTTGGTTCCAACTCACACACTTTCTCTGTACTTGCATCAAGAAGATCCAATTCCTCTTGATAGACCAACTAGAGCCTTCAAGCCTATGTCCAAGCAGGGTTCTTCACACAATTCTTTCACCAATTTTTCATTCAATCTTGCTTAAGCTTTTACATGAGAAACCTTTCAATATATAGGAGAAGGAGCGATGTTTACATGGATGAGGATGATCCCATCAAATCTGAGAAGTCAGTAAAATGACAACCATACGAATGCCAACTCATTTTCTAGAAGATTCCCTTCTAGAACCCTCGAGACTTCTTCTCCTTTCCAAGCTTAAAAATAGGTTTGCATCCTATGTATGGAGAAAACTATGAGAATTTTGCACCCTGAGTGTAGGTGGCCTGCGAGAATGAGGGATTCTCGCACCCTAGTCCATAGGCAGCCTACAAACTCACTTTAAAAACATGTTTTTGGAAGGAGACAAGAGCCACTTTCCTCAGGCAAAAAGTCCTTGTTGGGAGCCTGAATACACCATTGTTAAAACATCACCAGAGTGACCAAAATCATGTGTAATAGAATGCCCCCCAAAGTATGAGGCCGGAATCTATGACAGTCGAAATACTTTGTAAATTGCGTGTGTGTGTCAGAATCCAGGAGTGCACCTAATTAGAAACCTGCAAACAACCAAGCATCTGCAGAATATAATACCGGTTCTGAGGTAGGCATTCCCATACTCAGATCACAAACGGATGACATCATGAACATAGGTCATGGACACCAATCATACACTATGGATCCATGCCTTCAAATATACTGCATAGCCACCAGGAATACATTGTGGATCTATGCGAAAAGGATCAAATTAAGATGACATATCCACGTGACATACAAAGTGGATCTATGTGTTAGGAAATCATAAGTATTCCATCGCAACCCAGATCAAAAAGATGAGACCCCGGGTCTTCAATCTCGTCACCTGAATGTATGAATCTATCCATGTGATTACATGTGTTGAAGTCGAACATTGTAGAAACCACTTGATTACCGGTCATTGATGAAACCATTAACAAGTGCGAGGGAAATCACCATTAATGTCAATGACTCCCAAGGTACACTAGTACAATCCAATGAATGTGAATAAATTAGTTGAGGTCAAACATTCAACGAAATCTCTCGATCAGGGGTCAATGATGAAAACCCATTGTCGAAAGTGAGAGAACCTACCATTGAGGCATGCAAGTTCCAAGGTAACAAATAATTTCTAGGTCTTGTTTCCGGATAATGAGTTGGAGTCGATGGAACAAGACTTGTCACATGAGGGCCTTGATGTATCCCCCATCAATGACATGAAATAAGTAACAGATTTTGAAGGTGAAACAGAGTATGAATATAGATGGAAATGGACACAGGGAAGGATGACTTGGTAAGAATGGAAAACTATAGATGGCTGACTCAATAGAGGTTTTGGATGAACTTCTCTTGAACATATGAATGACACGACCAAGGATTCGGTAGCATTGAATCAGAGATGACTCAGGATATGACCTTGTAGCAGGTCGAATGAGAGACAAATGGATTTCCAAAACTAGCTTCAAATAATGAATAGGGGGTGTCATGTTCAAGAGCGACACTTACTGCCAAAAAACATGAATACGAAAACACATCCCTTTCCCAAATTCCCCCCCACCATTTCTAGCAAGTACCTCTATTTTTTTACACACGCTTGGGGAGGATAACATATGCTTGTTGATGTAAGTTCATCCTTTAGACGAGTCCATTGGAGTATGTTTAATGAACCCTAGGAAGGAGTGGCTTGATCCCATTACAGTTCTTTTGATGTTTGTTTAACGAGTCCAAAGATAGAAAACTCGAAGTTTTTTCATGATTATAGAGTCTGGAAAAACACTTAAAAGATAACTCTCTCAGTTCCTTTTTCATAAAGTAGTCTGATGAGACTGAAAAAGAGATAAATTATCACCCAACAAATGCTTTCTTAAAATACTTTAACGAGCATGAAAAGAATAAGATCGCTCGACAATATTTTAATGTTTAGAGAGTCTAAAAAGAGCTTAAAGAGAACTCCAGGGGGTTCCTTTTTCGTATAACCTCTATAATCCCGAAAAAGTGATAAAAGTGTGCTCGATTACGTTCTCATGTATTTTCGAGCGCGAGAACGAACAAAGACTAAGCTCGAGGTTTTGTTTAAAAACCATAAAAAATAGTTGTGCATGCGATGAAAAAGAGAAAAAATTTGTACTCCTTCGTGTGGACTTCAAAATCATTATATCTGCAAAAAGTCACACTCATAGGGCTATTATGCATTAGGTTTGATGAATAAAACAATATAAAAATCAACAAAAATGGTACAAAGTAAATAAATGTGGGTAAAAGGGCTTTTACCATATTCATTGTGATTTTTGCCAAGAACTTTGCCCAAAACTCCTCTTTTTACCTCAAATTTCATTGCTCGATCGCGGGAGGCACAGGTGACCATTTGGAAAATCGTCTCCATCAACGAGGTAGGCTCTTGATCTCCTATCTTTTCCATGGTTTAGTTTTTATTTTCATTGGAAAATTTCAGGGTTTTGGATTTGTTTTAGGGCCAAAAATTACGCCAGGGCGTTCTCGCAGGCTAGTCATACGGGGCCTGCGAGAATGCATGATTCTTGTAGGCATCCTCAAAGGCACCTACGAGAATCTCGCACTGTGCTCAAGGGGGCACCTGTTAGGGCCGAAAATGAAATTTCACTTTGACCTTTTCTCAATAAAAAATATGCCAAGGTTTGAAATGAGTTGCTGACTCTCTTCTTATAGTTCTTGTCCAGGCATTTGACCATCACGATGCTAGAGTGGTGAGAAAGAGAGCATGAGGAAGATGATGCTATTGCCGGGAGTGACCCGGGTACCGTTGCCACCGTCCAAGACTGTGGGCTCTTGAAATTCTTCCAGATTCCAGGCATGAGGGCCCAAATCAGGTTGTTGGAGTACCTGGTTCATATGTGGGATGGGGACCAACAGTTGTTTCACGTGGGAGTCCACATGTTGACCCTAGATATCAAGGATATCTACTTTCTAACAGGGTTATCATGGCATGGGTATCATGCTAGCTTGACTGGTAGCCAAGGTGGCTGACTCCCTATGAGTGAGTATTGTCGCCAGTATTATGTTCTAGAGGCAGAAAGAAGCAAAGGAAAGGTGGCCATTTGGGGGGTCCAAGATTTGACCCTGCGAACCATCTTGTTCACCATAGCACGCATGGTTGGGAGCACCACTCCACACATGGCTCTCCAGAGCTACTTCCAATATTCCATAGAGTTCACAGAGCCATGAGTCTTCAACTGGTCGGACGCATTTCTCCGCAATATGAAGAGGAAGTTGACAAAATGTAGGAAGGGTGACCTAAAGTAGTTTGGGTACGGATCACTTTTGGTGTCCTTCTTTCTTGAGAGGGTTCCATTACTGATATTACAGGTTGAGTGGGGTTTACTGGCCCCACAAGATCTGAGATGCTGAGGTGGTGCAACCTCATGGCCCGACATGTAGTTGGGCCTATCATCAAATACAATGATTCCTTCTTTGACTAGTTGCGGCCACAGATGTTGATGGTTGATGACTATGCCTACGATGGATTGGACTTCTGAGGGGATCCGGATTTATCCCTACCTAAATATGCTCAGTGGGGTGACCTAGGTAATAAGTACACATTTTGTTCTTTTAAATGTTTTTGTGATTTTTATCATATAAAATGTTTTCATGTTTTTCCAAGAACTGATCAAAAATCTCTTTTTGACGACACAGATGTGGGGCCATATCGACCTCCAGGCATGTCTCCTATTCAACGATGAGGAGAGGCAGCTCCAGTGGCATGATGGGATGCTGAAGACTATGAGGCAGTGGAGAAAAAATTAGAGGGGTTGACTACTGACATTCCTGACATGACTATCGGGGAGATCCCTCGGCATTATCAATGCCATACTGTGGGCATGTCAGAGTCTATTGGTTGACTGCTTCATAGGGTTTCCCGGGAAGTCATGTGTTATCGTGACCATCACCCATGACACTAATTTGTAGAAGCTATGAGATTTAGATTTTAAAATTTTGGTGCTTGGACATAAAAATTTTGTAAAAACTTTTGATCGTTATATACATATATATGGATTCTACTGGCTTATCTTCTGTTGTGTGATGTGATTGGTTTATAAATGGCCCAAATGTATGTCTAATACATAGTTAGCTAATGCATTAGTTAATGTATTTAGACATCTATGAATATGCTGATACTCAATATAATCAAAATAACGTTCCAAGAGGTGAATTCGTAAATATACCCGTAATAAAGTAGGACTTCAAATAGCATAGACATTAATTAACTGTAGTACTAATCATTGCAAATCGATTCATATGACCAAGTGATGGATACCATGCGAAATAACATCAATCAATAATTCGATAACGGTGCTATAATTTTCAATATTGTTGGTCACACGACCGAGACACACACCTCGTAGAGTGATAAGTTCATTTGTAGGGGCGTAAATCGCCCAAGCAGCAGAAGCAAGGTTCTGAGTACTATGGCTAGTGCCATCAGTGAAGCCAATGTGGGGTAGATAAGACTCTGACATATGGAAACCAAACACAACGTAACATAAGGGTAGAGACCAGATAACGAAAAAGCATACTAGAGTAACACACAAGAAGTATGATACAATAAAATACAAGTACTCATGCACCGGTGATCTTAAGAATAGTACTTCTTTAAGTACAACCCATTTCTGGGTTCACTCAAAGGGATACCATCATAATCTACTAACTCATAAGATCCTTTATCTAAGACTCATCTAACTATGTAAGGACCTCGCCACATAGCTTCAAATTTTCCAGCTCCTAGCATATCCTGATCTTGTTCATAAAGGAGAACTAGATCACCTTCGGAGAAAACGTGAGGCTTGACATGTTTGTCGTATTAGGCTTTGACGTGTTTCTTTTGGGATTCTATGACTACGGTGGCATCACGATGAGTTTTTTTTAATCGCATGAGATACAACAGATGTTCTTCTTTGGCAGAAGTGTTTGGTAGGAGTTCGACGACTAGTTTTAGGGAGGGTATCTCACATTCAATTAACATGATGAATTCTAGACCATAGACTAACCGGAATGGTGTAAACCTGGTAGTAGACTTAACGAATGTCTGGTAATCCCACAATGCTGAAAACAACATTGTGTGCCAACTCATTTTGTGAATCCCTATCATTCGTCGAAGCATGATAATGAAGACTTTGTTAATTTCTTCGACTTGGCCGTTGGCTTGTGGGTAATAGGGTGTTAATGTTTCATGGAGAAGACCCAACCTTTCAGTGATTTCGAACATCATGAAGTTTCTAAAGTGGCTACCGTGATCAGTAATGATAGCCTGAGGAACACAAAAACAAGATATGATGTGATTGAATATGAATAATGTTGCGGTCTTTTCGGTGTTGTCAAATGTCGACATTGCCTCGGCCCATTTCGTAAAATAGTCTACAACTACAATAATGTATGCATGCCCCTCGGCCGAGTGAGGGTGACATGTCATGAAATCAATACCCCATTTCGTAAAAGGACCGATGGAGACCACAGGGTGAAGAGGAGTGGGATGTGATCATATTTTATGGTTGTTGGTTTGGCAAGCGTGTCATTTTTGGACGACAATTATACAATCAATAAATAAAGAAGGCCAAAAATACCCAGCTCGCAAGATCTTTTGGGCAGTAGCATACCCAGACATATGACCACCACAGGCTCGAGAATGGCAGTCATTTAGGGCTTTCTCGGCTTCGTCAAACATGAGGCAGTGTCGAAAAACTGAGTCAATCCCATGACGATAAAGAGTATCATCGAGGATAATATACTGACAGGCTTCGTAGTGTATTCGATGGTCGTCAGTGGTAGACAAATTGGGCTGGAAATTCTAGGTTTGGAGATAGATAATGATATCTCCATACCAAATATCATCGGAACTAATCAGGAAAAGGGATTCATCAGGTAATGAATTGGTTGCTACAGTTTCCATCTCAGAGTAGGGAAAGTCGCATATCAACTCGACAAACACTGAGGATTTCTTGGACTTAGCATGTTCAAATTCTAAGTCAAACTCCTGGAGTATCATGATCCATTTGGAGTATTTCCCCCCTAGCAGTTGACGTGTGAGAATGCGCTGCATAGGGTTGCAATTAGAAATTACCGTAGTGTTGTGAGAGAGGATATAGTGCAGGAAACGTTGAACTACTTGGATGACTGCTAAGGCCAGTTTTTAGACATGTAAATACATGGTTTCGGTAGGAATTAGACTTCGTCTCAAGTAATAGATGACATGTTCATCATGAGAATCATCCTCCTGGACGAGAACCATAGCGATGGTGTAATTCGACGCTGCGAGGTAGAGGAAATAATCACAGCTGTAATCTGGTGGGAAGAGAAGCAGAGTACATATCAGGGACAGTTTCAAAGCTTCGAAAGCTTTGTTGGCGATGGTATCCCATACGAACTCAGACCCCTTTTTGAGTAGTTGTGTAAATCCAAGAGTTAGCTCGACATAGTTCGGGATGAAATGACGAAGAAAGTTTGCTTTCCCTTGCAAAATTTGTAACTGGTGAAGTGAAGAAGGAGGAGGGAGATTGAGAATCCCCTCGACCTTCAAAGGATCTACCCAGATCCCTTGATGTGAAACAATAAATCCTAGAAGTCGGCCAGATTCTATGCAGAAAATGCATTTGTGAGGATTCAAGTGTATATGGTAAAATTGACATCGGAGGAAAATGGCTTGGAGGTGTATTGGATGATCGACATGGCACATGGAATGAGCGGGTAAGTCATCGAGATAGGGTTGCACGATGTGCTTGATATCATGGAAGGCATAAGACATAGCGCACTGGAAAGTTGCGCCAACGTTTTTTAGATCGAAAGGAAGTTTTCGATATGCAAAAGTTCCCCAAGGAAAAATGAAAGTGGTTTTGTGTTGGTCCTCAGGAACAATATTGATTTGATTATATCCAGAGAAACTATCCATTAGAGAGAAGATTTCACTTCCGGCACAATCGTCGACAATCTGGTCAACGAAGCGGGTAGGAAAGTTGTCTTTAGGACATGCTTTGTTAGTATCCCTATAATCAATTCACATGTGAATTGTGCTTTGTTTCTTGTCGATTGGGACAAGATTGGAAACTCAGTCAGTGAGAGCCACCAAGTAAATAAATTTGTCTTTGAGAAGTTTCTCGACTTCAAGCTTAATAACGACTGCTTTACGTGGGTGGACTGGATGAAGGTGTTGCCGGATGGGTTTAGCATCTGGGTATTTCTTGATCTCATGTATCACAATGTCGGGGTCAATACCTGGCATTTCTTCATATCTCTAGGCGAAGACGTCGCGAAATTATTTGAAAAATGACTTGTAGGTGACGATTTTGTCAGGGGAACACGAAGCTTCGATATGCACATTTTCGACAATTCCAGGTTTTATGGATATGTTGAGGGGAATGGTGAGTGAGATATTTCTTAATTTCCCTTTGGAAAAAACATCATGTGTGGACTCGAGAACAATGGAAATGACGACAACGATTGATGGGGTCGATATCCATTGGTAGCTCTCGATGGTGTGTTGTTCTAGGAAGAGGATGGAACGATGATGTCCATCATCCTAGGGGGTGTCTTCCATAACAGACATAATCATGTCGTCCATGGGAAAAATGACACGGAAAGGATCTGGAGATGAATCACCAAGAGAGGGTGTAGAAGGAGTTGTCGATTGAATGGCCTGATAGGCGGATTGGACCAGGCTCAAAGGCATTTCGTCGCCATAACGAAGATGATTTTTGGGGTTGGGTACCATCCATGGGTCATGAGACATAGAGGTTTGATGAATAGAGGTGGAGATCATGTTGATAAAAGAGACAGAAGGATGTGAAACATCGAGTGGTGGGATGGGAAAGGTACTCACTAACGAGGAGTCTTTGAGAAGACCCACACCGACATTCTCGTATCCAGGGGAGATTTTGGTGATGAACGGTACGTTGCCAGTATGCGCATCTGAGTTAAAGAAGGCTAATCGGTCAACTGTAATTACCTTTCCTTGATGTGAGAAATGTACAACACAAAAAAGAGTCGACACAACTGCGTGCATGAAATCAATCTAGCTACGACCAAGTAGAAGGTTGTAATCGAGAGTAGCGTCAAAGACTTCCACTTCAACTTGGACTGTTTTTCCTTCTAAAGTAATTGGAAATGAAGGGAGGACACCGTAAGGCTTAAAACCAGAGCCATTAAAGGCATTGAGTGTGTTCTGGGATTCAGTAAAAGGAGGAGAGCTGATGGCTTTCCAACAGGTAATAGACATGACACACATCGAGCTGCCCTCGTCGATAACAGTTCTACAAATGTTTTTGTCGGAGACAATAACTTGTATTTGGAATGTGAGTTGAGGGGGTAACCTTGGAATGTGATCTTCCAAGTCAAAAATTATTAATTTCGTATCCATAGGGTCGATTCCACTGATAGCTTTCAACAGTGCCTTCCGTTGTGTAGGACAAGTTTGGAGGACTTCAAGGGCTGACATTGTAGATGGTGCTTGGGCCAGATCTTCAACAATACTATAGCTCTGGGCAGCACGGGCATGAGGATTGAGAGATGATTTTCGAATGATGCCCTTTGGAGGAGGGCAAAGAACTGTGTCAAGGCTGGGTCATTTGGGATGAAGAGGATCATTGGTAGGTGGAGTTGTGGGAGATGGTTGGACCAATGAAGGAGGTATAGCATCAACCTTCTCTTTAGAGGAGGAATAATCTTTGGCTCGAGTGGTAAGTGTGATGTTATTTTTTCTTTCAATCACCTATACACATTAAGACATAGGATGTATTGGAGGGGGATGGTTGGTCATGAATGACCAATTGGGCTTGTTGTTGAGAAGGGAAGGGTTGTGACAATACGGTCAGAGTGGGCGGTTTCATGGTCCCTTGAAGGAACTTAGTAACCTTGGCTCGTCATGGACAATCCTTAGTGTAGTGATCATCACCATAGATAAGAAAATGCTATCGGGGTTTTCATTTATCCCTATCATCAATAGGTGGTGTTTTGGTTCTCTCTGCTTGCAAATTATTTTTTTCCTCCTTATTCTTACCCTTTCCATTTCTAGATTTGTTTTTAGTAGAGGGGGTAGATTGAATGACATTTACCTCAGAAGTCTTGCTGGTGGGAGGGGTAGGAGATGGATCATTTTGAACATTAGAAGAAATGGGTTTGGGGTTGTTGCTAGAGGTTTGGACGGAATGTGGTTGGGCATGGAAAGTGCCAATCACACCGTCAGCCACACGAGAAACAACAGGAGTAGTTGAAGTGGCGGAAGTAGAAGGACGAGGTGCATCTGGGAGTAAGTCGTAAAGAGTACCCGTTTGTGAGTAAATGAGGTCAAGGTATTGAGCACGACTAATGGATTGTTCTTCCATGACAACTCCACCCATGGTGATGTCACGACCTATGTCGTTCACAAATGATTTCGTGAACCACTCTGCCAACAACTGATTGGGAAGTTTGAGTTTGATGAGATGTCGTCTCCATCGCCATTCATGAATGTGATCGAATATATGAGTGGCTTTGGTTTGTTTAAAAGATGATGCATGAGCATCCCTCACGACAAGCAAAACCAACGTGGAAGCAGAAGACAGCTGGAAGACATCCAGTGCAAGTTTTTGAATTTTAAATTTTCCCTTGAAGTTGATGCGCTGAATATAAATGAGATCATTTAATTTAGGCGCCTTGGGAAAAATGTAATCATACCTCGAGCCATACGCTCTCGTCTGATATAGACAGAGGCATTTATAGTAGTAGTTGCAGGTAGATAGAATTGAATTCTTAGATTAGATAGTTCTCGAAGGAAGAGGGAAAACCAAATATAGACACCCTCATTTGTATCATGGTAAGTTAGTTCAGCAACAGGAGAAGGAAGAATAGAGAGAGCATAGGAGAATAGCAGAGAGTTGTAGAAAACACCCATGTACAGATCTTGAATTAATAGAAGAAGTTGATTCGGATTCATCGTTGTTGTGTTATTCTCTGTGTATGTGTGTAGAATGCTCTACTTATGAACATTTCTCCCTGTTATTCATTTGCTATTATGCTGTGTGTGTGATTTCATGTATTGAGATTGAAATCCGAGAGGGAGTGAGGTGAGTTACAATTGTTTCTCTTTGAGCAAGGATTCCTGCACGGAGTGCAGTTGAGTCGTCCGCAAGGAGTGCGTTGACAGAAGGATCGGGAGTTAAACTCTTATTCTCAAAGCACTCAGAAGTGGGAGTGAGTTGCGAAAGCCGTGCAAGGAGTGCGTCGGCTAAGGAGAGTCTCAGTTGTGACACTGAGTAGAAGTGTTGAAGGACTGCTGCTACGGGTATACACAGAGTCAAGAAAGCTCAAACAGTTGAAGTGTTCGCAGGCTTGCCGCAAAGAGTGCGTGCAAAGAACCTCGTTGAGGTTGAATTCATTTTAGCAAAGCTCAGGAAGGATAGGCCTCTGAGTCGCTGAATATCAGCGTAGAATGAGTGTGACTTGAAGTCAGGGAGAAACGTTGCAGGTTGGCAAAAAAGGTGAAGAAATCTCGTGGAGAGATACCCTTTTTTCATCTCGGGGATTAACCAAGGAAGAACGGATGGTTGAAATCCTCTGAGGATATTTCGTGAAGTTCTGGGGATCGTCAGATCTTGCAGAGGTGCAAGGTAGTTACAACACAGGTGTGGAGAGGATTCAAAGCTCAGGAGGGGCAACACCATTGATCCAAGTTAGTTAGGGCCGTTGGATTGTTCACAAGATCATGTCTCGGGACCTCGGAAGAAAAATACTTGAGAGTTTGGATGTGGAGGTCACGAGGTTGCGAGGAAGCGAGATTTTGACCATTGGAGGACAGGTGGCACCTTGCATCTTGGGAGCTCGTAAGAGGAAGGGTTAAGAAATTGGCATTAAAGGTCACGAGATGCGAGGTCACAAGGAAGCGAAGTGGCGAGAGGCTGTGAGCCATCCATCTGCGTAGGACATGTGGCAGAGATCGGTGATCTCGCGAACTCAGTAATTCGTGGGTTGAAAACCCAATTATTGGGTACTCCCAGTCATGATTAGCGAAGTGGTGAGATATTTGGAGCCGTCCATCTGAAGAGGACAGGGGGCAGAGATTGGTGATCTCGTGAACTCGGAAGTTCGCAGGGTAAAGGTCCAAGTATAGGGTATTCAAAGTCGCGAGACGCGAGGACGTGAGGCGACGAAGGAGCGAGGAGATCGTAGCCATCCATCTGGGGAGGAAAGGTGGTGAGAGATCGATAGATCTCACGAACTCGGGAGCTCGCAAGTTGAGATTCCAACATTTGGGTACTCCAAGTCGTGAGGTCGCGAGGTGGCGAGAGAAGGATAGCCGTTGGATCCGGAACACAGGAGGACTGTTGGATCTGAGCGAGGGATCATGTCTTGCGATCTCACAAGAAAAGGTCCGAGAGTTTGGCCATGGGGATTACGAGGTTGTGAGATAGCGATATCCCGATAGCTGGAGTAGCGTGGGCCATAGTGGAGTGTGAGTGATATACAGGTGGCACAAAGGATTCATGAGCCGCGAAGTGCCGAGGAGCCGAGACTCATGAGGATGCTAAGTCATGCAGTTCCGAGGAGCTGAGATTCTTGTGGATGCGTGGCAAAGCATAAGGTGGGACCACGCATCTCGGGGACTCGCAAACTAGGAGGGTGAAAACTCAATGGTTCAATCGACGAGGTTTTGAGGTCGCGAGGTCGCAAATTCGTGAAGTCATGAGAGGCACTAACATTAAGTCTAGCCCATGGTTGCATGTGGAAGGAGCTATACCCGTATCGCCAGCTCGGGTATCGCAAGATTTGAAAGGAAATATTGGAGGTTTTAAGTCACTAACTCGCAAGACAGCGATATTTAATGGATCTCCCAGTGGTAAAGGGGAGACCTTGGAATAGATTGTTGTGGGTGTAGATATCCCGATAGGGAGATAGAAGAACCTTCGAGTTCTTCGGGCGAGAAGAAGAAGGTCCCGTGCAAGGACGTGCCTGGGTGGTGCGCCCCTGCGTCAAGTGGTATCAGAGCATAGAAAGGTTTCTTTGTTTTCTATAGTAGAGAAAAAGGATAACACACCATGCCGCCAAGGAGAAGAGGTAGACAATCACCAGATCCAGAGGAGGAAAGGGAAATATCCAGAGACAGAGGTAGGCAAGTACAAAATCCAGACGTGGAGAGAGAAGTGCAAAATCTTCGTGCCAGAATGGAGGACATGGAGATGTCACAAAGGAGAAACGCTGATGCGGGAGATATCAGTGAATCCGAGGATAAAGGTGATGCTGGACATGAAGAGGAAGAAATCCCAGCAGAATATGTAGCAAATGAGCGTTTAATTAAGGCTATCGCTCGGATGAGTTCGAAAACAAAAATGGACATTCCAGCTTATGAAGGGAGTCTGGATGCAGAAGAGCTGTTAGACTGGATTAGAGCTCTTGACACTTACTTCGATTATGAAGATATTGAAGATGACAAGAAGGTCAGACATGCTGTCACAAGATTGAAGGGACATGCATCCTTGTGGTGGGATGAACTGCAAGCTGACAGACGTTGCCAAGGCAAGCAGAAAATTAAGAGTTGGGACAAGATGATTGCAAAGATGAAGGCAAAGTTCATTCCCAGAGACTATCAAATTTCTCTGTTCAGGAGGATGCAGAACCTGAGATAGAAGCTGATGACAGTGAAGGAGTATACTGAGGAATTTTACAGGTTGAATATCAGATCAGGTCATCGTGAAAGCAATGATGAAAAGGTGGCTAGGTATCTGAATGGCCTGAGGTATGAGATTCAGGATGAATTAAATTTGGCAACCATCCGAACTATGGAGGATGTGTACCAATTGGGTCTAAAAGCTGAGGAGAAGCTGAGCCGTAAACAAAGTCAGAGAGGTCGAGGTAGAAGTCAGCCCAAAGGCAAAGCAATTGCCCAATATAAATACCAGAAGCCCAAGGAGAACTGGAAGAAAGCTCAAGAAAGGGTTGAAAGAGGTGGAACCTCACAGAGAAGGCCATATGCTGAGCAACGAGGACAACAATTTGAACAAAGAGGAGGATATGATGATAATGTTATGTTTCCTTGTACCAGAGGTAGAGGAAGAGGAAGAGGTGGAGTAGTTACATGCTTCATGTGTGGAAAGAATGGACACAAGTCATTCGAATGTCCAGAGAAAAAGAAGGAAACTGGAGAGACTCACATCGCCGAGGCCAGAGGCGAGATGTTGAGGCAGGGTACGCTAAAGGCGGAAAATCACTGGTGATGAAAAAGGTTCTTTTGACACCAGAAAAAGAGATGGAGAATACAGCACAGAGGAACAGTCTTTTTAGGACTGCTTACAAGACCAAGGATAGAGTATGCAAAGTCATCGTGGACAGTGGAAGCATCGATAATCTCGTTTCAACCGAGATGGTAGAAAAGCTGGAGCTGGAGACAACTAATCACCCAAGTCCATACAAAGTTTCATGGCTACAGAAGGGACATCAGGTAAATGTCACTAAACAATGCTTAGTTGACATTAAGATAGGAGGATATAATGATAGGATTTTATGCGATGTTATTCCTATGGATGTCTGTCATTTATTGCTAGGTAGACCATGGCAGTATGATAGAAATGTAATTCATGATGGGAGGATGAATACATATACCCTGGAGAAAAATGGGAGAACTCATATGTTGTGTCCAATTGAGGATAAAGAGGTGAAGCCGGAAGTAAGCAACAGAGTACTTCTCATGAGTGGGAAGGAACTTCTTACAGAAGTTAAGAAGAAGGAGGATCCACAATTCTTTGTGGTCAGAAAGCCAAGAATTGTTCTGACTAGCAAAAGAGTGGACGATTTACCAGAAGAAGTTCAGGAACTACTGGAAGAGTTTGCTGATATTGTGGTGGATGAATTACCTCGTTCATTGCCACCGATGAGGAGTGTGAGTCATCATATAGACCTCATACCAGGAGCTAGTTTTCCAAACAAAGTCGCGTACAGATTGACGCCGCAAGAGAATGAGGAGGTTAAAAGACAGGTCCAGGAGTTGTTGGACAAAGGCTTGGTCAGGGAAAGATTGAGTCCATGTGTTGTTCCAACAGTACTCAGTTCGAAGAAAGATGGAGGCTAGAGGATGTGCACTGATTCAAGATCCATCAACAAGATAACTATCAGGTATAGATTCCCATTGCCAAGGATGGATGATTTGATGGATTGCTTAAGTGGGGCAAATTTTTTTTCAAAGATAGATTTGAAGAGTGGATATCATCAGATTCGTATGAGAGAAGGTGACGAATAGAAAACAACATTCAAGACAAACGAAGGTTTGTATGAATGGATTGTCATGCCATTTGGCTTGACGAATGCACCAAGTACCTTTATGAGGTTGATGAATGAAGTCCTGAAGGATTTCATTGGGAAATTTGTCATCGTGTATCTGGATGACATATTAGTTTTCAGCAAGACAAAGGCTGAACATTTGAAACATTTGGCTATTGTGATGAAGAGATTACAACAAGAGAAGTTGTTGATAAACATGAAGAAATCCTCATTCATGAAGACCGAACTCATTTATTTGGGGTTTGTTATATCTGCAAATGATTTGAGGATGGATCCAGATAAGGTGGAGGTAATCAAGAATTGGCCATCACCAAGGAACGTGTTTGAAGTGAGGAGTTTTCATGGTTTGGCTAGTTTCTACCAAAAATTCATCAGGAATTTCAGTGGAATTAGCGCAGCAATGATGGATACAGTGAAGAAAAGACATAAATATTTTCACTGGACAGAAGAGGCTGAGAAGAGTTTCAATTTGTTGAAATGAAAGATTACAGAGCAACCGGTGTTGGTGTTGCCAAATTTTCAGAAAACATTTCAGGTGAAATGTGATGCAAGCGAGTTTGCCATAGGAGCGGTCTTGAGTCAGGAAGACAGACCGATTGCATATTTTAGTGAGAAGTTGAATGAGGCGAAATAAAAGTACTCCACGTATGATAAAGAATTCTATGCCTTCATACAGGCATTGAAGAAATGGAGGCACTATTTGATTCCAAAGGAATTTGTTTTATATAGTGATAACCATGCATTACAGTTTGTGACTCAACAAGAAAAGATGAATCAGAGGCATGTTAAATGGGTAGAATACATGCAAAATTTTACATTTGTAATTAAACATATTTCGGGTACTGCTAACAAAGTTGTTGATGCTTTGAGAAGGAAGTGTTTGCTGTTGCAGGAGTTCAAAGTCAGGATGTTAGGATTTGATGATCTTAAGGACATGTATGCAGATGATTCAGACTTTAAGGAAGCTTATGAAGTAGCTGAGAATCCAGTTCTCAGAGACAGAAGTCAGTGGATAGAGTATGTGATCCAAGATGGATTGTTGTTCAAAGGCAATCAACTGTGTATTCCAAATTGCTCCATGAGGGAGAACTTGTTGAAAGAGAAGCATAGTGGTGGATTAGCAAGACACTTTGGCCATGATAAAACATTTGATAAGTTGAGCGAGTCATACTTTTAGCCAGGGATGCGGTCAGAAGTTAAGAGGTTTGTAGACAGGTGCAGGATTTGTCAGCATTCAAAAGGAAGAAAGCAAAATGCAGGATTTTATCAACCATTTCCCATACCAGAGAAGCCGTGGGATGAAATTAGCATGGATTTTATATTGGGATTGCTGAGGACACAAAGAGGTGTTGATTCAATCTTTGTGGTAGTTGATAGGTTTTCTAAGATGGCACATTTTATTCCATGCCAGAAAACCAGCGATGCGACTCACATCGCAAATTTGTTTTTTAAAGAGATTGTTCGACTTCATGGATTGCCGAAAAGCATAGTTTCGGATAGAGACACAAAATTCATAGGGAATTTTTGGAGAAAATTGTGGAAGAAGATGGGAACTAACTTGATGTTTAGTTCTGCTTATCATCTTCATATGGATGGGAAAACATAGGTGGTAAATAGAAGTCTGGGAGACTTGTTGAGGAGCTTGGTGACAGAGTACCATAGCAGCTGGGATAGCATATTACCGCAAGAAGAGTTCACATACAATGATTTAGTGAACAGGATCACAGGAAAAAGTCCATTTTAGATTGTATATGGAATGCAACCAAGAGGAGTTTCTGAACTAAGGGATTCAGAACAGACTACGACTAGCAGTGCTAGTGCAGGAGAATTCACTGAAGCGCTGAAGGAACTTCATAGCCAAGTGAAGGAGCGACTATTGAAGTCAAGTCAGGAGTAAAAGCACAGAGTAGATCAACATCGTAGACAACTTCAGTTTGAGGTTGGTGATCTAGTTCTGGCACATTTGAGGAAAGAAAGGTTCCCGAGAGGAACATACAACAAGCTGAAGATGAAGAAAATTGGGCCATGCAAGGTCTTGAAGAAAATGGGACAGAATGCTTATGAAATTGAGTTACCAGATGGGATCGGAATATCTCCGACATTTAATGTTTCAGATTTATATCCATATAAAGCTGATGAAGCAGGAGCAGAAAGTAATGATCAACCAGAGATCCAGTGGCAGAAGCAGATTCCAGTTGCAGAAAAGCCATAGATGGAGCAAATACTGAATAAACGAGTGGGTAAGAAAACCATAAGGAAAGAATATTTTGAATATTTGGTCAAGTGGAAGGGTCATCCAGTTGAAGATGCCAGCTGGGAGACTGAAGCAGAAATTCTGAAGCATGGACATACCGTGCAGGAGCTCATGGACAGGATCCCATGCAAATTTTCAAGTGAGGGAGTATGATGCAGGAGCATCCCTCACGATAAGAAAAACCAATGTGGAAGCAAAAGACAATTGGAAGATGTCCAGCACAAGTTTTTGAATTTTAAATTTTCCCTTGAAGTTGATGCACTGAATATAAATGAGATCATTTAATTTAGGCACCTTGGGAAAAATGTAATCAGACCTCGATCCATATGCTCTCGTCTGAGATAGACAGAGGCATTTATAGTAGTAGTTGCAGGTAGATAGAATTGAATTCTTAGATTAGATAGTTCTTGAAGGAAGAGGGAAAACCAAATATAGACACCCTCATTTGTATCATGGTAAGTTAGTTCAACAACATGAGAAGGAAGAATAGAGAGAGCATAGGAGAATAGCAGAGAGTTGTAGAAAACACCCATGTACAGATCTTGAATTAATAGAAGAAGTTGATTCAGATTCATGGTTGTTGTGTTATTCTCTATGTATGTGTGTCGAATGCTCTACTTATGAACATTTCTCCTTGTGTGTGTGATTTCATGTATTGAGATTGAAATCCGAGAGGGAGTGAGGTGAGTTACAATTGTTTCTCTTTGAGCAAGGATTCCTGCAAGGAGTGCAATTGAGTCGTCCACAAGGAGTGCATTGACAGAAGGCTCAGGAGTTAAACTCTTGTTCTCAAAGTACTCAGAAGTGGGAGTGAGTTGCAAAATCCATGCAAGGAGTGCGCCGGCTAAGGAGAGTCTCAGTCGTGACACTGAGTAGAAGTGTTGAAAGACTACTGCTACGGGTATACGCAGAGTCAAGAAAGCTCGAACAGTTGAAGTGTTCGTAGGCTTGCCGCAAAGAGTGCTTGAAAAGAACCTCGTTGAGGTTGAATTCATTTTAGCAAAGCTCAGGAAGGATAGGCCTTTGAGTCGCTGAAGATCAGCATAGAACGAGTGCGACTTGAAGTCGGGGAGAAACGTCGCAGGTTGGCGAAAAAGGCGAAGGAATCTCGTGGAGAGATACCCTTTTTTCATCTAGGGGATTAACCAAGGAAGAACGGATGGTCGAAATCCTCTGAGGAGATTTCGCGAAGTTCCAAGGATCGTCAGATCTTGCAGAGGTGCAAGGTAGTTACAACAAAGGTGTGGAGAGGATTCAAAGCTCAGGAAGGGCAGCACCGTTGATCCAAGTTGGTTAGGGCCGTTGGATTGTTCACAAGATCATGTCTCGGGACCTCAGAAGAAAAGGACTTGAGAGTTTGGACGTGGAGGTCGCGAGGTTGCGAGGAAGCGAGATTCTGACCGTTGGAGCACAGGTGGCACCTCGCATCTCGGGAGCTCGTAAGAGGAAGGGTTAAGAAATTGGCATTAAAGTTTGCGAGACACGAGGTCGCAAGGTAGCGATGTGGCGAGAGGCTGTGAGCCATCCATCTGCGTAGGACAGGTGGCAGAGATCAGTGATCTTGCAAACTCTGGAATTCGCAGGTTGAAAACCCAAGTATTGGGTACTCCAAGTCACGAGTAGCTAAGTGGCGAGATATTTGGAGCCGTCCATCCGAAGAGGACAGGGGGCAGAGATCGGTGATCTCGCGAACTTGAAAGTTCGCAGGTTAAAGGTCCAAGTATAGGGTATTCAAAGTCGCGAGATGCGAGGACGCAAGGCGATGAAGGAGCGAGGAGATCATAGCCATCCATCTAGGGAGGACAGGTGGTGAGAGATCGACGGATCTCGCGAACTCGGGAGCTCGCAAGTTGAGAGTCCAAAATTTGGGTACTCTAAGTCGCGAGGTCGTGAGGTGGTGAGAGAAGGACAACCGTTGGATCCGGAACACAGGAGGACCATTGGATCTGAGAGAGGGATCATGTCTTGGGACCTCACAAGAAAAGGTCTAAGAGTTTGGCCACGGGGATTACGAGGTTGCGAGATAGCGATATCCCAACAGCTGGAGCAGCGTGGGCCATAGTGGAGCACGAGTGGAATACAGGTGGCACAAAGGATTCGCGAGCCATGAAGTGTCGAGGAGCCAAGACTTGTGAGGATGTCGAGTCGTGAAGTGTCGAAGAGCCGATATTCTTGTGGACGCGTGGCAAAGCATAAGGTGGGACCGTGCATCTCGGGGACTCGTGGACTAGGAGGGTGAAAACTCGACGGTTCAACCGGCGAGGTTGCGAGGTCGCGAGGTCACAAAGTCGCGAAGTCGCAAGAGGCGCTAACATTAAGTCTAGCCCATGGTTGCATGTGGAAGGAGCTATACCTGTATCGCAGCTTGGGTATCGCAAGATTTGAAAGGAAAGATTGGAGGTTTTAAGTCACGAACTTGCGAGACAACGAGATTTAACGGATCTCCCCGTGGTAAAGGGGAGACCTCAGAACAGATTGTTGTGGGTGCAGATATCCTGATAGGGAGATAGAAGAACCTTCGATTTCTTCGGGCGAGAAGAAGAAGGTCCTGTGCAAGGACGTGTCTGGGTGGAGTGCCCCTATGTCAAAAGAGCTCAAAATCTCGGTCCCTCTTTCATAGTCGATCAATAACTGGTAGTGGGTGAGGAAATCCATAGCGAGGGTGTTGAATTCAGTGAAGAAACCTCGTGGTAATTCTATATACCACTTCGCTGCAAAATCTGTGAGAGTGTGTTGAAAAAGGCATAAATGAATAGAGTCATCCATCAAGGAGTTGGATGAACACCAAAGGTGAAAAGTCATTACATGATTGTTCGGGTCTTCTCCTGCTTTGCCATTGAATTTAGGTATGTCAAATGGTAGTTTGGATGGTATGGCGGGCCATTGGGGAGAGTGAAAGATTGGATAATTTAAAATCCTCGACAGATTCGGGAGGTCCAGGGTGGCTAAGAAAGGTAACTGTCTGTTCACATGTGGATACTAGTGACTTTGGGGAGGGAGTCCCGTCGACAAACCAGTGGGACCATAAGCGGACTGCATATAATGTGAGGATCCAGGCAGATTTGGTGGTTGTTGTGGAGGAAAGTAACTCATGGGGTTTTACCCTTGAATAGGGGCGTTGGGTTGAGCATTCAAGCCCCAAATAGGATTCTACATACCTGGATATGGTTGGCCTATACTAGGGGGTATGACAGAGGTAGCTTGAGGCTGTTGCCCCCCATTTGATTGAGGATTATGTTGGATCATATGGTTCCAATACTAGGCCAAGGACGGAGGTATGTTTTTTCCATAGGGTGGGGTCAGTGGGGGCTGACCTCCAATCGAGGGTTATGTTCCAATTGGGATTTTCCCTAAAAGGGGGGGTTGAGTTGGGCCTCCTTGGTGAAATTGTCCACCAACAAGAATCTGGTAATTTGGTGTGAACGATGGAGTGGTGCCACTAGTTTCAACACCTCCAATAGAGGATGGAAAAGGTCCTCTGAAAGGGGGTGGAGGAAGTGTTGGAATGAAACCGAGAGGAGAGTTCCCAGAAGGAGTGGGACCACTAGGAGTTCTAGATGTGATTTGTGTAGGAGCGGGGATAGAGGCATTCAACGCACGATATCTGGGTGGAAGTGTCAAGGTGACTCTGAGTAAAAGCGGTGTTCCAATGGGGGCTTGTCTAGCCATGGTAATCTGGGTGTGAATACTCGTAGTATTTGTGTAATGGAACATTTGTAAAGGGAGAGTCATGATGTGGTTATCTCGTGGGGCTTTTGTACCAGCAAAATAATAAGCAGTAGTAAACAGTACTATGTCTGGATCAGATGTTTTGTGTAGCTCAGGTGTGACAGTGATATCAAGGCCCACTCTTGAGCTAAAGAGGTCCCGTCTAAAAATATTGGTATCCCAAAAAGGATCTTGACCCTCAGGTCCTAGAAAAGGCCTAGTTGGTGATCCAAAAGACTGAACAACTAGTTCTCCGGAAGCATTCAGTCGCATAATACGTCTCTCAGAGTCAAGGTGAAGTTGAAAGTCCTCTCGAGAATTGGAAATTTAGAATCATTATAGAGAGTGAGTTCTTTCCACTTGTGGAGTGGTGACGTATTGGACTTCAATCTGTTGAGGAGAGCCCTCCAGTGAGTTGGTAGGCATGGGTTGAGAACCTTCCAAATTTTCTGGGGGTAAGCCTTGCATTCTACATGAACGACGTGGAGGGTCAATTGTGAACGAGTTAAAAAATTACGAATAAAATTTTATGGTCAACTTGAGTAAACAAACAACATGCGCTAGGAAAAATCTAGGACACAAAACCAAGCAAACAATACCTTCTAATCTCGAAGTGACTAGTTGGTGATGAAATCCAACGTAGAAACAACGAGACGAGAAGGGGCTGGGCTAGGGTGGAAAAGTTACGTTGACGACCTATTTAACGGATTTACACCCTGGTGCAAGATCCCACACATAATTGTGGGTATACCCTCTAAGGAGCCTGAGTGAGTTTGGCCAACGTCGATTCCAGGTACCAGGAAGAATTTCCCCTTCACAGTCACCTTGTGTGAGACCCTAAGAATACATGCCACTAAGGTTACCACCAACAACAATAAATCATGGGGGGACAGTCGACAGTCTGATCCACACACAAGGGCAAGGTATCTAGCCTGAAATCAGCTTGAGAGGCTTCCACTCATCATTGTGGGTATACCTTCAAGTGATCCCCATAATACGTGCAATCTTTACACCGATATCAACAAAGCAGGGTGAGTAACTCTGTCAATATCAATGCGACCTCAGGTTTGACCCTTGTGTGAAAAGGGCTTCCCAAGACAAAATGTTGCAAATGGAATTTGACACTCCTTACCACAAGATGCTATTGTGTGTTTTGTGCTTCGAAGAGTGTATCTCTCTGCCTATTCCAAAGATCTAGCCTAGCTAATGTTGGTGTAATAGAGTCCTAGAAAAGAGTTACTAGTTAAATTTTAAAATTCGCGTGATATTATTAAAGGCTATTGTTACTCAAAGGAGACGTAAATGAAACTGATGTTGTGTGAGACTTTGACCCAACAATGCATAGATAGGAATGAAAAATATCATTTTTTGTTCGATGAATCCTATTTACGGGAGGGAAAGAGGAGTTTTCTAGAACAATCTTGAACTATGATATATAATCTTCTTTGAAAATGTAATATCAACAAATCACAACCAATGCCAATCATCTATTCATTCTATTTCAACAATTGAATGCCAATATTTTCAAAATAAAAAATTCCTTTAAAAAGAAAAATGTTTTTTAATTTTCAATAGAAACCACACAACACTGGTGGAACTAAGAAAAAACAAACAACTAAAGTAAAACAATATACAAAAAACCCAAACTGATCTTTCAATGAAGACAAAAATAACAAGCAGACAAGACTAGTTTTTTCAAATGCATGAGGGCAACAATTTTCCAAGTAATGAGCAATTGAGAAAGACAATTAATCCCAACTTTTAAACCCATCACTGGCTCCCAACCAAACAAGCACTTGGATTTCAAGATCATTTATTATATCCTTGTTAAGAAAAGGTCAAGAGATAACAGTTGAGAAAAAATGAACAAGAAGAGATTTCGATTTCCGAAGACTAATCATTCACAAAATCCGAACTCAAGAAATAATCAATCAGTGGCCCAAGAAGTTCTCTTTAGACACACATACAAATCTGGGCATCTGAGCATACAAAAAACCTTAATCCCAAAATTTTGCAAATGGGTTCGCAGGCATGCAATGGTGTACAGTGCGAGAATGGAGAATTCTCGTAGGCTAGTCACAAGCAAAGTGTGAGAGGTTCGCACTGGACTGAAAAGAAGGGTGAAAAATCTAGGGGTTCTCACAGGCTACAGAAGGGTTCAGTGCAAGAATGCTTGATACTAAGCAAAATTTGGAAAAAAGAAAAAAAAATTGAGGGAACCTCTGGACCCAGAGAGTCTGTCAGGGTTTCCTCAAGACTTAGATATTGATAGAAATGAAAAATGGTAAGGTAAGAGAAAATGGCCAAGGAAAAACACCAAAAACCACTAACAAATGGGTTACATCTCCAGTGGAGTCACCAATTTTGTTATCAGACTAATCGGTAAGTGCGGACACTAACAGATCTCCCTAGATCCACCTGGATCTAGAACAAAATAGGTTAGGACATGACTCTTTCGCTAGGTTGTAATCATTGAATTTGCTAATAGGGAGGAATAAGTGACATACCTTTATATCACTTTCCTTAGGTCTCTGTTGTTCCCACTTCACTTTGGTTCTCTCGTGAGGTCAAGTCCAAGACAACACAAACAAACCAATGTGAAGATAGAAAAATGTATTCAACGTCAACTTATGCATATGATCAAGGAATTACACAATAAAGTAAGAGTGAATTTATGGGAAAGGGACATGCCATTGTATCATATTAATTGAAAGTAGAAGATACAACCTGATCACCTTAATGTCACAAGCTTCCTTTCAGTGACTCTTGGTTCCAACACACACACTTTCTCTGTACTTGCATGACGAAGATCCAATTCCTCTTGATAGACCAACTAGAGCCTTCAAGCCTCTGTCCAAGTAGGGTTCTTCACACAATTCTTTCACCAATTCTTCATTCAATCTTGCTTAACCTTTTCCATGAGAAAAATTTCAATATATAGGAGAAGGAGAGATGGTTACATGGATGAGAATGATCCCATCAAATCTGAGAAGTCAGTAAAATGACAACCATACGAATGCCAACTCATTTTCTAGAAGATTCCCTTCTAGAACCCTCGAGACCTCTTCTCCTTTCCAAGATTAAAAACAGGTTCGCACCCTGTGTATGGAGAAAACTACGAGAAGTTCGCACCCTTAGTGTAGGTGTCTTGCGAGAATGAGGGATTCTCGCACCCTAGGCCATAGGCAGCCTGCGAACTCACTTTAAAAATATGTTTTTGGAAGGAGACAAGAGCCACTTTTCTCAGGCAAAAATTCCTTGTTGGGAGCCTGAATACACCATTGTTAAAACATTATCAGAGTGACCAAATCATGTGTAACAGTGGACGATCACATCTTGCTGCTAAAGTGATTTTCAAAGATCACAAAACTTTAAAAAAAGAAAAAAAAAACATGTCTTATTGACTACTTGAAGGAGCTGATTCTCATCTTACACATCATGGCATTTGCAGTTACACAGAAACCTTTTCATAAACCCATTTTCATCATGAATGTCTTCCTCCATTTCTCCTTCAAATAAGATTGTTCATCCCTATGTTGAAGCCCATATTCCATTGAATTATCCTTCATGACTTCACACACACCTATCTTTCTGAGTCGCATACATCTCTTTAGTTTTTTTCAGTTCAGTTTTCTTTGTCAATAAAATTATCTAGCTCCCTTTCCATGACTACATTGCCTTGCCATACACACTGTTACTACTGAGATATTTTTATTTCTAGTCCTACAACTCTTTTTATTAGAACTCACATTGACTGATGTGGGATTCCTTAAGGCCCACATTTTAACAAGTCTTGCTCCATCGACCTCAACACCTTATCTGGGATATAGACTAGAGTCCATTTTGAGTACCTAGAGGCTTGCATGCCTTAATGGAAAGTTCTCTCACTGACAATCATGGGAATACATCAATGTCCCTTGATCTTCAGATCTTGCAAGTGGCTCGACATCAACTCATTCATTTGCACTTCACAAGATGTACTCAGGTACCTTGGCACTCATTGACATCAATGATGAGTTTCCTCACATTGGTTAATGACATTCATCATTGGTCGATAATCCAATGACTTATTTTCATGCTCGACATCAACACATTCATTCACATGATTAGAATTGTACCATCAGGTTTAGCAGCGGGTGAAGACTATACACTTTTCATGACTCTATCAACAGTTATAGCAGAATGACTTCATCTATACGAGAGTACCATAGTTCCACTTTCATACTTTCTCTTTTCCATGATTCATTCAACAACAGTTCATATTCCTCCACTCCACATTCTCTAATCCAGTAGACAACGGTCACTGCTATAGCAATAGTCACTTTTCACATGATCCTGCAGCAGTGCCATCTTCCATGCTCTAGCAGCCACATCATCCATATTCCTTTTGCATAGTTCATCAACATTTTGGTTAAGTGGAGGTATGCTATTTTCTAAACTTTAATCATGTAATTCCTCAAATGCTAGCAATGAATAATTTGGAAAATACCCTCACCAAGTTCCCTTTCCTTTTTACTTCTATGAATTATACCATGTTGCATGCGTACATGCAACTAGTTCAGTTGGGGGGTAGGGAACTTTATTCACTATCATCACTCCACTTTTCCACTACCATCATCCCATTTTTTCATCTCATTTACCATTTATGAACATTTCTTTTCCAATGATACTCTATTTCACTTTGCTTCATAAACATTGTTATACATATTTGCATGATTCACAAATATACAAAAAAGGGATTTCTTATCCTCAGTGATGTTTCCTTATGCACATTGATAGCATATATTTTTCAGTAAGAATATGGGAAAATTATTATCATAACAACAAGAGAACAAATAACAAAATGAATGTTGTTAACACAAGAACCAACATTCTTTATATTCATGGTTGTTATTGTCACACAAGAACCAACCATAAGAAAATTTCAGCTGTTACTCATGTAAATCCCATCCTAGAAACATTCATTATCATCACTCAAAGCCAACATTCATATGCCAAAATTTCCTGAGAAGATCCATGCATGGTTTCATGAGGACATGCAACAAGTTAAGTTGGTGGGTATGTTGGGGGTCATAAATGTCCTATTTTCATCCACCTTTCCCTTCATCATTCTTCACATTTCATCGTGCCATTAACATTTCACGATATCATTTCATAAATATACTTGGGTTTCACCTTATTATTTTCCACTTTATTCATTTTAGTATTAAAAGGGAATTTGTGATTAAATGTTAAAAAATTGACATGTTTTCATATATATATATATATATATAAAATGTGTGAGCTTTGTAATGTGTAGGAATATGTGAAGGATTAATTCAAAAAGACTTGTCAAATACTTCCTCCACCATTTCAAGATTTGAGGAGATAATTCAAGGAGAAGATCATGGAGATTTGTTTGGCATATCTTATCCAAGATATATGAGACATATGTGTGAGGATTTGAAGGGATTATATTTTTTTATAATGGGGAATAGGTTGAGAGAAAAGTGGATCTGTAATAATGAGATGGCTATATTATCTTCAAGGATCTCATGTATAAAAGAGAGTGCTCTCTCTTCATGAGGATTCAATGAGAGGATAGAATTAGAGTGGTAATCAAGTAGAGAATTAGGTAGTCATTAATGGTAGTCATTTGGATTTGAAAGAAAGGGATTCTTATCTTTGATTCATGGATTTGGTTTTCATGCGTTCATTATTTTGTTATGAAGATCAATTTGATTATTATAATGTAAGATTGCTTCATTGGCGTGAGATCACATATGTTGTTGCGTCATTCAACTCTTCACATGTTGCATTTTCTTATTCCTTCATGTAGTTCTCCATTCTTAGATTAATTTCATTTATGCAATTTCCCATTCCTAGATTAATTTGATTTATGCAATTTCCCATTCCTAGATTAATTTCATTTACGCAACTAGATTAATTTAATTCTAAGTCGTGTGTTTCAATTTTCTGCATTAGATTAATGATTCAATTTTAGTTATAGCTTAAACATTAGATTAGATTAGTCCCACTTCAGTCCTGCATATACTTTGTGTGTGTTTCATAAGTTTATGATCCTTAGATTGACAAATTAATAGTTGGGAAAGTACTACAACTCAATTAATACAACATTAGTTCGGCCCAATATAACGACTGTCGTTCCCTTGTCACTATTGTTGTTCCTTTTGCAAGTAGTGTTGTTCATTTGAATGGAACAACTGTTGTTCCCTTGTTATGATTGTCGTTCCTTTTGTTACGATTGTTGTCCCTTTGCAGGGGTTGCATCTCTAGAGGATGGGTATTGAAAACGGAAGGTAAGAACCTACGTAGGCAACAACTAAAATGCTTGTGCTAGCGCCTACCTTTGGATGATGCATAGAGGTTATATTTTAGGACATCTTTAGAGCCCAAAACTTGCCATGCCATGGTATGGTATGGTATGGTATGGTATTCATTTCCTAGCCTTGCCTTGCCATGGTATGGTATGGTATGGTATGGTATTCCTTTCCTAGCCTTGCCTTGCCATGGTATGGTATGGTATGCCTTGCAAGGAAAGGTAAGTGAAGGAAAGGCAAGTGAAGGTATGAAAGGAAATGAAATGAAAGTGAAGGCAAGGAAAGTGAAGGTATGGTATGGTATGCCTTTCCTTTCCTTGCCTTGGTATGGCATGGTATGGTGAAAACATGGAATGCCTTGTATTTCCTTTCCAAGCCATGGTATGGTATGGTATGCCTTTCCATGTCATGCCTTGCCTTTCCATGTCATGCCTTGCCTTTCCTTCACTTGCATTTCCTTGCCTTTCCATGCCATGTCTTTCCTTTCTTTCACTTTACATGCCATGCCATGCCATGCCTTTCCTAAATGAACATGTTTAATACCTAAATCAACAAGTTTAATATGTAAATCAACAAGTTTAATACGTAAATAATGCATGTGATAAATGAACAAGTTTAGTACGTAAAAATTACAATCAAAGGATTCATTAAGAATGTAATTCTACAACTTGTTATCCCATATATCTTAGATAAAAGTACTTGCATGAGAAATTCAAAGTCATAGGATAAGCTCTCTTTATTCATATATCTAAGGTATCTTCATAGTTTCCAAACATGGATTATCATAATTAATAGGATTTACATAGACCTAGACCTACACGTACACCTAGACCTAGAGATAGAACTTGCCTTGCCTTGCAATGTCATGCCATGTTTATCCTTGTTGTCTCTTGCCTTTGATTTCGTAGCCTTGCCTTGATTTTACTTTCCTTGCATTTCATTTCCTTTCCTTGCATTTCCATACCAACATGTCCGTGAATGGATTGAGGAGGTGAGTTGAAACTTGTGATAAAAAACAAAATGAAACTCAAATGGATTAATTGTCAATTGCATTAGATCCAGAGCACCAGGATTCAACTAGTGGGGCCCCTTCGTTGTCATTCTGTCGGTCGGAAAACCATTTGTTGGAGTATCTTTGACACTAGGGTTTTTCTCAATGAGGCATAGTGCAATTTTTGAAGAGGAGGTCAATTTTAAAGAACACAGTGTGGGGAATTTTAGGGTAGTGTAGTCACTTGGGCCTTGGAAAAATAGAATTGTAGGAGATTACATAACTCCTTTATGCTGCTATGTTTGAGTTTTATGCCCCTAGAAAAAATTGGAAACATGTCCCTAAATAGATTGAGGAGGCAAGTTGAAACTCATGATAAAACTTAAATAGGGACTCAGGTAGAAGAACTGTCAGTTGCATTGGATTCAGAGCATCAATTTTTAGCTAGTGGGCCCCCTCTATTGTCATTCTATCGACCAAAAAATCATTTGTTAGAGTATCTCTGGCACTAGGGTTTTTTCTCAATGAGGCATAGTAGAATTTTTGAAAAGGAGGATGATTTTAAAGAAAACCATCTGGGGCATTTGCGGGTAGTGTATTCCTATGGGCCTTGGCCAAAAATACTTGCGAGATCTTACAAAACTTCGTTATGCTACTATGTTTGGATTTTATGCCCCCAGAACAAATTGGCCACATGTCCCTAAATCACTTGTGGAGGTGAGTTGCAAATCGAGATAAAAATCAAACTGGGACTCATATAGACAAACCGTCAGTTGCATTGGATTCAAAGCACCATGTTTTAGGTAGTGGGACCCTTTGCTATCATTTCATTGACCAAAAAACCATTTGTTGGAGTATCTTCGACACTAGGGTTTTGCTTAATGAGGCATAGTGTAATTTCTGAAGAGGAGTTCGATTTTAAAGAATGTTGTGTGGGTAATTTGTGGGTAGTGTATTCATGTGGGTCTTGGCCAAACAAACTTGAAGGAGATTATGAAACTCCATTATGTTGCTCTGTTTGGATTTTATGCCCCGAGACCAAATTGGCCACATGTCCCTAAATGGTTTAAGGAGGCAAGTCACAACTTGCAATAAAACACAAATCGAGATTCATAAGGACAAAACATCAGTTGCATTGGATCCAGAGCATCACATTTCAGCTAGTGGGGCCCCTTCACTGTCATTCTATCGATCAAAAAGATGTTTGTTGGAGTATCTTCGATACTAGGGTTTTTCTCAATGAGGCACAATGCAATTTCTAAAGAGGAGGTTCATTTAAAAGAACAATGTGTGGGGTGTTTTTGGGTAGTGTAGTCACATGATCCTTGGCCAAATATACTTGAGGGAGCTTATGAAAACCTGTTATGCTGCTCTCTTTGGATTTTATGCCTCGAGACCAAATTGGCCACATGTCTCTAAATGTCTTGAGGAGGTGAGTTGCAAATAATGATAAAACTCAAAATGGGACTCAGAAGAATGAATCGTCAGTTGCATTGGGTCAAGAGCACTAGGTTTCAGCTAGTGGGGCCCCTCTATTATCATTTCGTCAACCAAAAAAACTTTTGTTGGAGTATCTTCGGCACTAGGGTTTTGCTCAATGATGCATAGTAAAATTTATGAAGAGGAGGTTGATTTTAAAGAACATTGTGTGGGGCATTTGTGGGTGGTGTATTCATGCAGGCCTTGGAAAAATAGACTTGTAGGAGCTTACAGGACTCTATTATGCTGCTCTATTTGGATTTTATGCCCCTGGACCAAATTAACCACATGTCCCTAAATGGATTGAGGAGATGAGTTTAAAATCACGATAAAACTCAAATAGAGACTCAGAAGGATGAATTGTAAGTTGCATTGGATCTGGACCACTGGTTTTTAGCTAGTAGGGCCCCTCTGTTGTCATTCCATCGATTGGAATTTTTTTTGTTAGAGTATCTTTGACACTAGGGTTTTGCTCAATGAGGCATAGTACAATTTCTAAAGAAGACGCTAGTTTTGAAGAACATTGTGTGGGGATTTTTTGGGTAGTGTAGTCATGTGGCCCTTGGCCAAACAGACTTACGAGAGCTTACGAAACTCTATTATTTTTCTTTGTTTGGATTTTATGCCACTAGACCAAATTGGCCAAATGTCCCTAAATGACTCGAGGAGGTGATTTTCAACTCGCGATAAAACTCAAACTAGGACTCGGACAGACAAACCGTCACTTGCATTAGATCCAAATCATTTGGTTTCATCTAGTGGGGCCCCTTTGTTGTCATTCCATTGATAGGAAAACCATTTGTTGGAGTATCTATGACACTAGGGTTTTTTTCAATGAGGCATAGTGCAATTTTTGAAGAGGAGGTCAATTTTAAAGAATATTGTGTGGGGATTTTGTGGGTAGTGTAATTGTGTGGGTCTTGGAAAAAAGACTTGTGAGAGCTTACGAAACTCTGTTATGATGTTGTGTTTGGATTTTATGCCCCCCGACCAAATTTTCCACATGTTCCTAAATGGCTTGAGGAGGTGAGTTGCAACTCACGATAAAACACAAATCGAGACTCGAATGGATGAACCGTCAGCTGCATTGGATCCATAGCACTAAGTTTTTATCTAATGGGGCCCCTCCACTTTCATTCCAATGACCAAGAAACCATTTTTTGGAGTATCTTCGATACTAGGGTTTTCCTCAATGAGGCATAGTGAAATTTTTAAAGAGGAGGTCAATTTTAAATAACATTGTGTGGGGAATTTGTGGGTAGTGTAGTCATGTGGAACTTGGCCAAATAGACTTGTAGGAGCTTACAAAACTTCATTATGGTTTTTTTTTTGGATTTTATGGCCCACAACCAAATTGACCACATGTATATAAATGGCTTGAGGAGGCAAGTTGCAAATCACAATAAAACTCAAATCGAGATTCAAACGGATGAACCAAAAATTGGATTGGTTCTGGAGCATTGGGTTTCAACTAGTGGGGGGGCTCCACTATCATTCCATTGACCATAAAATAGTTTGTTGGAGTGTCTTTGGCACTAGGGTTTTTCTCAATGAGGCATAGTGCAATTTCTGAAGAGGAGGTTGATTTTAAAGAAAAAATTGTGGGGAATTTGTGGGTAGTGTAGTCACATGGACCTTGGATAAACAAACTTGTGGGAGATGACAAAAATCCTTTATGTTGCTTTGTTTGGATTTTATGCCTCTGGACCAAATTCACCACATGTCCCTAAATGGATTGAGGAGGTGAGTTGCAACTCACGATAAAACTCAAACTAGGACTTGGATGGAAAAACCATAAATTGCATTGGATATGGAGCATTGTATTTCATATGGTGGGGCCCCTCCTCTTTCATTTCGTCGATAGAAAAACCTTTTGTTGGAGTATATTCGACACTAGGGTTTTTCTGAATTTGAAAAAACATAGTCTGGAGCATTTTTGGGTAGTGTAGTCATGTGGGCCTTGGCCAAACGAACTTGTGGGATCCTACGGAACTTCGTTATGTTGTTTTTTTAGATTTTATGCCTCCAAACCAAATTGGATACATGTCCCCAAATGGCTTGAGGAGGAAAGTTGAAACTCACGATAAAACTCAAACTGGGACTCAAATGGATGAATAGTTAGTTTCATTGGATCCAGAGCTATATTTTTTAGCTAGTAGGGCCCCTTTGTTATCATTCCTTTGACCGAAAAAATTGTTTGTTGGAGTATCTCCAACACTAGGTTTTTATCAATGAGGCATAGTGCAATTTCTAAAGAGGAGGTCGATTTTAAGGAACACTATGTAGGGAATTTTTGGGTAGTGTAGTCATGTGGGCCTTGGCCAAAAATACTTGCGAGAGCTTACAAAAATTTGTTATGCTGGTCTATTTGGATTTTATGCCTGCAGACCAAATTGGCCATATGTCCCTAAATGTATTGAGAAGGAAAGTTGCAAATCATGATAAAACTCAAAACGAGACTCAGATGGATGATATGTTAGTTGCATTGGGTCCATAGCACTGGGTTTCAGCTGTTGGGGCCCCTCCACTGTTATTTCATCGATTGGAAAACCATTTGTTGGAGTATCCCAGACACTAGAGTTGTGGTTAATGCTTATTGCATGTGTTTGGCAATTTAACACCTTGTTAGGCTAGACATCTCGTTAGTCCCTAAACCTGCATAACTTCCCTATGCTCCTAAAACTAGCCTATCCATTCACAAACCTTTTCCTTGGTCTAAGTTTTCTAAATTTTCTTTACACTTTATTTTTATTGTGTGATTACCTTTGCTTGAAACTAGTTTCATTTGCTTCCTGTAAGGTATGATTAGAAATCATTGCATGGGTCAAAATGTGTCACATTTGATTTGTTTGATTTACATTTCCTATTAAATGAATTTTCCCAAGGTTTAGAGGATAAACAAGTTCACTGCAAAAATGTTGTCGTTCTTGTAGCACACAAAAAAACATCATGACTAAAGGTGTGGTTCAAAATTTACACTTTGGGACAGTACATTTTGATCATGTAGAAGTATTGAGCAAATGACTATTTTTCTTTCATCATTCCATATTTCATGTGTTTTCTTATCCAATGGTGATATTATTATGATCAATTGAGTACGATTTGGTATCCATCAGTACTTCCAGAAGCCTCATATATTGGGGTATGATCAAACTTTTTCATATCATCATTTCGATGGAGATTTGACTTGTTTCATGTTTTATGCGGTGATGAGAAAAGAAAAACTCTAATTCTAACAAGAACAAAAAAAATTCATGATTAATAGTATGTCTCCCAACAAGGTGGTCAATTCCTCTATTTAAAACTAGAGGGAATTGAGTTGTTGCAAATGTTTCCAGAAATCAGGAAGAACTTTGTTCAAGAAGAATGTATAGGTTTTGTTGTGATTTTCAGGGATCTCATACAAGAGTTATGAATGATTTATATGTCATCATCAAAAGAAACTAAACTCTTGAAATTTTATACAGTCGATGATCATACTTTATGGTTTCTTGTAGGTTATAGAAAGCAAGGCCTATCCAAAGTGTTAGCAAGGGTTTCATTATTTTTTCTATGAGGAGTTTAAAGTTCCAATAGAAATTTGATTTCACCATATCTTTCAAAACATGCATCCATTATCTATAAAATTTATAGGGGACATGCATTAGAGTAATAAAAAAAAAAGCAATGAATTCCAAGTGAATTAACCCATATGTTTTGAGAAATGAGATATCACCACCTATAGCCATTTTTTTATTTTCTCGAAAACTGTGAACTGGGTTTATCTCAAAAATGGCATGCTGAAGAATAATGATGATATTAATATGATGATAAAACATCAGCCTGGCCCATTGTTTCATTTGGGTGAAAAATGTAATGAACAAATGCATGTAATCATGTAGTTGTTGATATTATGTTAGCTGTAGGAGGCATTAACCTCCACTTCTAACCTTTGACGAGACTAGAATATTCTAGGAAGTAAGAGAAACCTTAAAGACTTGGACAATAACCCTAGAAGCCAAGTTGACTAAAGAGAATAATTAATATTGATTTTTTATCCCCCATGAAGAGAAGTCATCCTAGACAACTAAGAAGGAGAAGTATAACTAGAGGGCATTGGAGATCATTTGAGACTCACTCACTCACAACTGAATAAGATCAGTTGTCTTTATAGACCTAAAATTCCCTACCTATGCATACATGTCATTGGCCTTTCTACTTACACAATTTTCCAAATTACTGCTGAGGAATTATCTTTAAAAAACCATTTTTGGGATCATGTATATGCTCTGTTGCACTACTTACCACGTACATACACTAGCTGCAAGGTATGAAACCCACGTACATATGCTAGTTGCATACTAAACAACCCGCATTTACCTCCAAAATATGCAAAAAATAAAAAGTTGCAAGGAATTCGTCAGAGTTGACGGGATATTGGAGATTTCCTAACCAATTCAACCGTTGTAGCCCATCCCCAAACCGAATAACTATCCTTTTGTCATATAAAAGGAGGTCTTAGGGTCCCATTCCAACATTAAGCATTAGAACAAATAAACTTTTCCCGAATTGCTTTCCCTCCTTGCCCAAGTATTTGCATCCCTTTCTGAGTTTTTTCCTCAACATTCCCTCTCTAGCCTTTTCTCCTATACAATCCCTTCCCTTTTCCTAAAGTGATCAACTAATTGTGAAAGAAGGAATTTGGATGGTTCACTTGGAGCAATATTAAGAGGATCCTCAACCAAGTTTGCGGAGCGTCGACCTACAAAGGTTGTAATTTTCAATCTTTGGATTTGAATAAAAAAGTCTTTTTCCTATCCCAAATGATATCTGTATGTTTTTCACTTGATTTATGCATAATGGTTTATATATAACCCTAATATCGATGAACAGAGATAGTATATTTGTAGCATCATTTTCCTAAGTGTTCTTGTAGGTAAGCTTTGGTAGGAGACCGACAACTTGGGAAGCTACAAAGGCGAAGGAGGTCAACATCAAACGTTTGGACCGAAGGTACCACTTTTGACCTACTTTCCTAACTCTTTCTATTCTTCCATTTTATATTGTTTGGGTTAGTTTAGAGATTATATTTTATTTTACAATAGATCATATATCTACATGTACTTTGACCCTGGTATAGTAATAGGGGGATTTTACCCGCTAGTAGAATTGGCGACTCCACTAGGGAAACTCTCTAGGGTTTTAGAGGGAGGTTTTTGGTTTTTAATTGTATTCTTTATTTCCTTTTGAGTTTTTATGAAGTTCACTGATTTTTTTAAGGGTGTTTGGTCACCTACAAGGTGCCTACCAGCTATCCCTGCCCAATTAGTCTACCTAGTATTTTTATTTTTTGAAAAATCTCAGAGGTGTATGTCCTCTGCTTTGGCTCAACCTGTGTACGTACACAGTCTGCACAGTAGACAATGCACGTACATATGTAGGTTGTTGGTGAGATAACCCGTGTCTCTATGTATTGAAAGTGTTTTTAAAAGATATTTATTTCTTTTTCTTGCCAAAAGCCTTGGGTTTTGTAGCCATTTATTGGTCCTTGCAGAGTCTCTGTTAGTGGTTTTAGCTTGGGTTAAAGATTCAGTTTCAACTTGTTTCTTGGTTTTATTTGGTTTTCCCTAGAGGTTTAGAGTGAAATTTTAAGTTTTAGAACCTCCTTTGGGTTCTTTTGAGTCCCCACGTTTACGTTTTTACACAGTTGGTCTAGGGTCTGAATCAATATTGTTTTTTTTTCTCTTTTTATCCTATTTTGTTTTGAAAAAACAAAAAGAAATCCTCTTGTCTCTCTGTGTTTCCAAACATCTTTGCCTTATTTTTAGATTGAATTTTAAGAAAAATGAGTTGTCATGAATCATGTATTCTGCAGTTTCTTTTAGCATCTTTTGTTAGTTCTTCTTTGATTGGGAGAAAAAAAAAAAAACCTAGTTGTTTAGGTCTCTTTCTTTCTTTGCATTTTATTTGAATTGTTATTTGAAAAAGAAAAAGAATTAGCATAGGGTTCCATTTTCTTCTCATCTTGAAAACATTTCAAAAGAAAAAAAATAAAGAAAATCCTTTCATTTTCTCTTTTGTTTCACTTGAAAGTTGCAATGTGCATTTTGCATGGAAAGGAGAAAAGATTGCATTTTTAAATTTGAAGGATTGTTCATTCTTTTTCCTCCTTGAAATTCTTTTCATTTGAAGGATTAGTGTAAAGTTTTCTTTGCCAATGTTCTTATAAGTTTCCTTTTTTGAAAGAGTCTGAAAAAACATAAGTTGCACGTTCATATCCTTTTAGTAAATCAATCCCATAAAATCAATGCTTAACTTAAAATCTATTAGACTTTTTGTTTGTAGGGTTCACCAACTAGTTTAGGATTTTAGGGCCTTGAAATAGTGGTGAAGAGGAAACTCTTCATGGCAATTTAAAACAAACATTGGAGTTTGAGATAGGGAGTGTCTAAATTCCAGTGTCATAAGAGTTATCGAGGACCCCTGTCTAACACAGGGGATAAACACGAGGTCGCATAAGGAAAGGTAGAGGACATAACCCCTCCAAATCCGGACTGAACATAGTGGTGATTATATATTGAGGGTATTTCTTGGGAATCACACTGATCACATTTGACTATGGAGCCTCGTGGACCACAAATCCATTTGATATCCTTAGTTGTATGTCATACCAATTTCCTTTAGTACCCTTGAAAGGCTTCGTACTTTGTTATCCTTCTCATTACAATCAAACTGATTGTCGACTGTACATGCCTAGTGATTGACTACGAACTGACAACCTAGTTGTCCATTTTTACGGACCTATGCAGGCAGATGTCATATCATGTTGTGTAGATTATTCCCGGAGGGTGATTCCGTGTTCGAGTTTCACTTTCACTGGTAAGTTTCTCTAGTGTTGATTGGTGTAATTGTCCTTCCCACTAGTTAGTTGCCTACTTGATTTAACTTTAGGAACTTTTAGTGTGTGCTTTGTGCTCCCTAGTTTTCCATACTAAGTTAGTCAGTCATTTATTTAGGTCTCTGACTTAAGGTGGTTGAATGAACACTCTGTCGGTCGTGAGGATTTTTTGGTCTTCCACTTAGAAACATGGAGCCACCTCTTTATAGGTTTTGTTTTTATACCACTGGTTCACCAGAGTTAGTGTGTGAGACCTTTACGGACTTGAATGATCCCACAAGGGAATAAATTGTACATAAGATATTCATGGAAAACATTCCTGCTGATACTAGCCAAGGAACCTCTTCACAAAGGGATTATTGTTCTTTTCCTTTCTTCAGAAACATTGGTGTTCCTTTGATGGCCACTTTGTACATTCCTAGGTTGAATGTGGGACTATTGGTTTGGTTGGGTACCATTCCAAATGTTTCGAATGCTCTTGACGCTTCTCAGTTAAGAACCTTATGTCATGGGAATCATGTTGATGTTCCATCTTCAAGAAATTATTCTCCTCCTCCTTCTACCTTCTCCGGTGAAAGTATATCTACTAGTAATCAGAAGTCTAAAAGAAATAGAAAGAGGAAGAATAAGAAGAAGAAATCACCAACCTATGCAAATCATGTTGGAGATAGGTCCTCAACCTCTGAAAGTCATGTTGAAGACCAACACCCAGTCTCTGCAAGTCATGCTGCAGGAAAAATTCCAATCACTACTAGTCAATATTGGTGATAGGTCTGTAGCCTCTGAGAGTCATGTTATCAACCAATAAAAAACCTTTGCTAGTTATGTTGAAAACAAGAAAACATACACTGCAAGTCATGTTGGGGGAATGAGTCTTGTAAATGAAATTCATATGAGTGATATGTCAAGAACCTCTGCTAGTCATGTTGAAGACAAGAAAAAAGTTATTGCAATTCATGCTGGGGGCATGATTCTCATCAATGCAAGTCATATGAGTGATCAGTCAATAACCTTTGCTAGTCATGTTGAAGACAAGCAACCAATTGTTGCAAGTCATGCTAGGGGCATTGATTATGTTGAGAAACCTAGATGGATAGGACATAAGCCTAAGTTCCCTTGTGATATTTTTAAGGGATATCACCTTACTTATTTATGCCTTGACCTTCCAAAGGCATGAAGATTATGGTCCCTATCTGCAAGATATTCTAATTTTGAGTCTTCTAAGGTTTCATCATAGTGTATTCATCCTTTGGTTGAGAAAGTGTTCATGTCGATGCAATCTTCAGCCGATCCCACTCTTTTTTTGGGGGGTGATGTTCCTTTATACCATGTTGTCTCATAGCCTATTCAACCAGTTGTTGAGGAAGTGGATGTGTCGATGCAATCTTCGACAGATCCCACTCTTCTGTTGGAGATTGTCAAGTCTACTAAAGTGGTTGTGTCGATGCAATCTTTTGTTGATCCCAATATTCTCTTGGAGAATGCAGATTCTACTAAAGTGGTCACATTGATGCAATCTTCGGTTGATCCCACTCTTCTCTTGGGGATTGATGTATATATTGACTATGTTTTTAACATTTCCAGTTTAGTAATTTTTGAACAAGGGGGAATTCTGCTCACTTCAAGCAGACCCCCTCCAAGTCCTAGGATGGTTTCCTTTGATTGGAATGACCTTGTTGAGCCTTGTCTTCCTTCTTCTGCTCTTTTTCAAATAAGGTTTGAAGTGAATTCATTTTTCTTTTACCAATGTATTGTAGATGAAGGAGCCTTCGCAGGTATTTTATCCTCCTCGACTTGGAAAGCTTTGGGTTCTTCCGAGCTTATGTCTTCTTCGCATGAGTTGTTGTCCTTTGACAGATGTGCTAGTGAATATTTGGTGGTTCTTCCTCAATTTCCTATCAATTTAGGTGGGAAGATCATCCTTGTCGATGTTATAGTGGTGCAGGGCCAATTATATTTTAATAAGATTCTTGAGCATGATTATGTATATTTTATGAATGTTGTGGTGTCTACACTCTTCCAGGTGATTCATTTCCCTCACAATGGAAGAATTGTCACAATCAACCAGTTGGCATATGATAATCACCATCCTAATTGAGTGTTAGTTCAAGCTGCCCCTTTATATGTTCCTAGTATCTGTGTAGACTCTACCCCACCACAGGTAAATTATGTGGTGTCTTATCCTCGATGTTCAATTTCTCTTGAGAAGGAACTTGTTAACTCATGTTTTCCTTCTCAATACTTGGTCTCAATAATTGATCCATTGGTTTATCCAATGGGGGCTTGGGAGCCCTTGATTCCCCACCTTAGTCCAAGTGATCTTGAGTCTCCTTTTGAGTCTAATCTCAGTGTTTGTAGATCCTCAAGCCCTCGTGATTGTGATTCTTCACTGATAGAATTTTCCATTCCTAGACAAAACCTCCATATTCATATGGAATATGGTAAGTTTACTTTTCCCTTTGGGACCATCGACCCTCCTCACTTGTGTGATTTCTTGGATATTAAATTTCCTTCATATGAGGCTATCCTTGAGGCCATGACTATAGTTTTTATACTGTGGGAAGACTTACACCTTGGCTTGTGTTTTCTTATGTGCAAAACTGAATTTCAAATGAATTAATTTGTAAAGGGGAAAATATTAGGGATGTTGACCCCTAATCTTGTGTTTTACCCCTTAATTTTTGGACAAGTCACCTTGGTGACATTTGTATAAATAAGAGATCATAAGATCAAATTTTAACATAACTCTCCCTCATTGTGAGAGGACTTGGTCTGAAATTTTCACTATACTTGGTTGTTTTTATCTCTTTTTCACTTGTTTATGTGTACATTGATGAGTGGTTGATGGCGAATTCTAGCGCTAGCCTTGGATGATGTTTTCTAGCTCCTATGGTGGATTATCTTAGCATTTCTCTTGATCATGGTATGGTATTTTACTATTATGCTATCATTTTTTCAAGTCAAGTATTGTTTTTCTAAGAGCTAGGTGGGAAGTATAAGGGCATACACCCCCACCATATTCTTCATCATTTTATGCTTCATCTCATTAATTACACTAGGATTTTCTAAGAGAAGTATAAGGGAATACACCCTCTTATCTTAAACCCTAGCTAAAGAAACTTACCTTGGGAAGTAAAAGGGCTTACACCCCCAAGGAGATATATTCTCTAGCTCTTTTTTTATTTGAATCCATTAACCCAATAGTAAAGGCACTAGTCATACTTTTTTTTTGCATTGGAGATATAAAATCATTGCCTTGAGAAACACAATTTTTAATCTTTTGAAAGGTTTATTGCTTGAAGTTGTTTTGCCTCATTGAGTGGAATGTTCCCTTACTAGGGAATCCCCTATATCCATTTACTTATTTCTTATATTATAGAATTCCATATTTATCCATTAGATCTGCAGAAACCCTCAATCATTTTCTTAAATAACTCTCTTATCAACCATTGGACTTTGCTCAAAGTTTGCACACTTATTCTCCTTGGTCCAACACACTTTTTGGAAAAGTTTGAGGGAATTTCAGTGGATGATTTTATTTCTATAATAAATTGAATGTTACATCCATAAGGCTGATATAATTTTTGGCAGACATGTGCTTACAAAAGCCTTATATTTTTATGCTAGAATATCGGTTTCTCATCTTGAGTTTAGTTAGTCATTTTAGTCTTTCTCTTGTATTTTCTACTTGATCTCTAAAATTTATTGAGAAAACTATAATACCATTTACTTTCAGATATAAAATTTCATTTGTTTCTTCAAATTAAGGACAACAAACTTAAATTTCTGATCCAACTAACATATATCATTACAAGGTGTCTTTTCTTGTGTCTCAGGCAAGCACAATCATCCGGAAAAGTATTATACATGTGGGGAAAAAATACTTGACTTACAAGGCATCTATTCCCACCTTTCATTCCACTTAGACTTTACATCTAGGGGCTTCACTTCCTTTTATATCCATCTCCATCTTCATCCCCCTAGGGTCATCGGGATCACCTCCCTAGAGTGACCTAGTCACCCTTGAAGTGTGGGACCTACATCAAGGTGACATTGGGTGTAGGGTTCCCAAGTTGTAACACTTGATTTGTGGTTGGGTTGGGTTGGGATTTTACCAACATACAACTTGCGATATAACATTTTGGTGTCATTGTCAAGGAATATTTTGAATCTTCTTCGTACCCTAATGACACTTTGGTAAACTATCCCAAAGCCTTTCCCTTATCTTACCTAGTGAATCCACTCGAGGTACATTCCATTTCCACCTTTCTTGATGAGTTGATTTTGAAACTCATCTAGCGACTCCAACTTCCCAGAATCCTTATTTCCCCAAAACTTCCCCCCCCCTCAGAGGTTCAAGCCTTTTGAGGTCTACCAATGAAGGTCTCCTCTCAAGTCTCACGTTGCTGAAACCATTTTCCATAATACCTTTCCTCTTGTTCCAATGGTCTGCCCTTGGGAAAGATATCTCTACAAACCCCTTAACATGGCCAATATACAAGGTTACCCTAACAAAATTCCAACAAGAGTCAACAAGTGGTTGCCAAAGTTTCCATGAAACAATGTGATAACTACCAAAGACCACATTTATGCCCTGACTCAGAAGATAGACCAAATGAATAATCTGTTTGTTCAGGTGAAGAATCATCTTATGAACCATATGAATACAATGGAAAGAAATAAATCTATTCCTATTCCTCAGTTTTCTAGACAACATAGAGATGCCATTGGTTGGAAACCAAGACCTCAACAAGAGGCAAAGGCCCCAGATACTTTGAAACCTGTTGGGATAGTTGATATAGAAGCTTGGTGTCTCCCATTATAATAACCCCACGGAGAATATGGGTTCCCCCGATAAGATGAATATTATCCTGACGATATGAACTTCATGATTTGCAGCCTCAATGATGAACATATTACTCAAGAAAAAAGTAATGAAGCCATAAGAATAGGAGAAAGAGATGGGATACTCCGTGCTTTATGACAGATGATCAAAATAAGGAATTGAGGAGGAGGGAAATCCTAAGCTACATAAGAAAAATGATTCGTCCCCTCCATCATAGCCTGATACTTATCTTCCATTAGAAGAAAAGGTGGCTCCACCACCTCCACTACTGGTATGTGAGTTGCTTCCTAATCCAACTCCTATAGATGATAGTCAATTAAATATAGACATTGCAAACATGTTTGGAAAACTAAATCTTATGGTACTAGTGACAGACATGTGTAATATCCCTTCCATAAAAGGGGAAATATTGAGGATATTGCATGTGACAACCAAGAAGGAGGATCCTCCCATCATGTTAAACACTATGTATCTTGATCGGCCAAGGGAAAAGAATCCTCCTTTCTATCTTTCACTAGGCATGAATGACCTCTGCTTGAACAATTGCATGCTTGATTCAGGGGCCCCAAAAATGTCATATCATTGAAGGTAATGAAACAACTTGGTTTGAATACAACCTGAACTTATGGCAATGTAAGTGGTATTGATTCCAGAAAGGTTAAAGTCCTCAAGGTATGTGAGGATGTTGAGGTTTTCCTAATTGACTTTCCACATATCATCATTCTCATGGACATAGTAGTGATCGACATTCCATATGCTTGGGGGATGCCTTTATCTAGGAGTTGGTCTACTATTCTCAGGGGTTTTATTAGCATGGATCTCACCACACACATCCCTATGGGAGATGGCACCTTTAAGATACTATATAATCGAGAGGAATTTCATAGACACGTGATGGATCCTGATGGTCCTGATTATGTTAGAGAATGTGATTATGATGTACTCCCATATACCATTGAGTATGATCCATCTAAGATACCTTTTATGTAGGAGGACTCCATAGTTACACTTCTTCCATGGAAAGATCAATACAAAGACAAAATTGAAAAATACCATGGGAAGGAGCCAGGGTATATCCAAATTTTGAAGAAGGAATATAAGAAACATGAGAAAATCATCAAAGATATAGTCCACATAGAGCTTTCATGCAATAAAGATACACCTTGAATAATTTTAAATGAAGGAAGTCGTGTGCTCATGTGGGACAAAAGAAAGGGAAAGCCCAAATATAACCAAAAGAAAAACAATTCATCTCTTGTCCCCTACATCATCAAGAAGAATTTTGACAAAGAAAGATACTATCTGGCAGCATTAGACATGAGAAATATGCCACTACTAGTAAATGGGTCTCTTCTCTAACCTCAAATCCAGGTCACATGACTTCTTTAGGTCCCATGCCCTAGGTAATTAGGTAAGTCATTTTGATTCCTTGCATGTGCATATTGATTTCTCATATTAGTTTAGATGAATTTTATTTTCATTTCTCTCTACTTGCATATTGGTTTCATGCTTAGTTTAGAAATTTTTTGAAAAAATGTCAAAATTCTCCTTTTCTAGCCTAGTGGGTTTGGATTATCATCATATGAGAACAAGGATGAGTAGATTATTCTGCACTTAACAGTTTGATGTTTTCTTGCAGGCACAGGTCTACCAGGAAATGTTGTGGTTCTCATGCATTCTATGGAGAGAACATGCCCCCAAATAGGATTCAGATGCTATCCCCATTTTGTGGATAAAAGAGGAGATTATGTCTCGAGGCCCTCAGGTTTCAAATATGAAGTGTCGAGAGACTACATGACCAATAGTACCCTTTGCACAAATGGAAAACCCACTCACCACCACATGTGGTCACATATTTGTAGATGGCATCAGCCACACCAGGTGGCCTCTAAAAGTCAGTGGGCCTTGCTCCATGAGGTACAAGTTAGTATTATGGTGAGCATCATTTCAATATTTAATCCATTTGATTATGTTGTATCTTAGATTTCTCTAGATTTCATGATATATGCTTGTACATTATTCCTTTTTCCATGCTTCACCTTGGTGGTTAACATTGTTCCCTAGTAAGTTCTTTTACTTGGGAATGGGTTTTCTACATGGAACTCCCTTAATGAGTCATTGTATCATTCCCCACCATACTTACCACTTTCCATCATTGCTCCCCTCCATTTCCACATCTCTTGGGATTTTAGGGTGTATTGACCCAAGAATGGTTTGTCCCTCATTCTATGGGAAGAAGGGGTTGAAGGCCAAAAGGGGTTGATGTTGGGTAAGGAATAAAAGCATTATATAAACCTTCCAGATGCTTCACCCAGGGATCACCCAAGAAAGAAATAAAACTCTTATTTTTTAGTAAATGGGACCCACAATATAATGAAAAATGATTAAAAGGTTAGTTGAAGGATGGGAGGTCTCATCACGAGCCGATATATCATGCCCATGAATATCTAGTGGTATGACATTGTCATCATATGTTCACCAAACCAGGACAATGTCTCTTAGTTGCATGGCTAAGAGAAAGGGGGTCTCATCACGAGCCATCCTTCTCATTTCCACTAGGTGTTTGTAGGTGACATTTCCATAACCTCATTACCATGCCAAGGTAGTGACCTTCAACCTCTCCTTATGCTATATTGAAAGAAAATACAAAGAAAGAAAGATAAATGTTAATTGATTGGCTTGGAAAAAATGCATTGCGGATGAAGGTACCACACACCCTCTACAAAGGCACCCATGAATGAGACACTACGACCCCTTGTATGTCATGATTCCTATCCCCATTTATTATTGACCCCAAGCACTTCATCCACTTTACGTGTATTACAGAGGGATCTCTTGGAAACTCTCATTGACCTAGGGCAAGATCTACCCAATAGAACACCTCGTCAACCCTCCCATACTCAATCTTGACAAGTCACATAGTGTCTTTGAGAAGTTAATTGTTTGATATAGTGATCTTTGATGCACATGCTTAGATGGCTTATTTATTGATTGGATTCACTTATCATGATGTTATGACTTAATATCCTTGGAGGGCATGCTCATTTGTCTTTGCAAGACCTAGTTGGTGGATAGTTTTGGGAGAACAAGCCTAGCTTGGGATTCCATAGGGCTACAAGCCCATGGGTTGTATTCTAGAGGCCTGCATACTAGATGAGAGAGATCATAGTTGGAAGGCCTTCATGTTGACATGGACGACATAGCCCAACTCTCACTTGCCAAGCGATTTTCCTAGGAGGGGAAAACATCCTATTTTTTAGCTTGACGTCATTCTTGGGGGGCTAGAGCATGGTGGTAATGTGCCACTCATTTAACACATGAAAGTTTTGAGGAGATTATTGTATTCTCCATGATGATAGTGTTTATATGCTTGACATGTGGCCTTTGGATGCCTACCCATTCTTCTCCAACACCAACAACTTCTTCAAAGTGGCTAAACATCCCCTAAAGGGGAGACGTCCTTCTAAAATTAGTGTTTTCTTATGTGAAAAAGTGAATTATAAATAAATTACTTTGTAAAGGGGGAAATATTAGGGATTTTGACCCCTCATATTTTGTTTTACCCCTTAATTTGTGGACCATACATCTTGGTGACATTTCTTTAAATAAGAGATCATAAGCCCTCATTTTAACATAACTCTCCCTCATTGTCAGAGGACTTCATTTGAAATTTTCACTATACTTGGAAATGTTTCTCTATTGTGCACTTGTTTATGGCTATATTGATGAGTGGTTGATGGATAATTCTAGCGCTATCCCTATATGATGCTTTCTAGCTCTTATGGTGGATTATCTTGGCATTTATCTCGATCATGGTATGGTGTTTTACTATTATGCTATCATTTTTTCAATTCAATTATTGTTATGATAAGATATAGGTGGGAAGTATAAGGGAATACATGCCCACTATATTCTTCATCATTTTATGCTTCATCTCATTAATTACACTAGGGTTTGGTAAGAGAAGTATAAAGGCATACACCCTCTTAGATTAAACCCTAGCTAGATAAACTTGCCTTGGGACGTAAAAGGGATTGCAACCCCAAGGAGATAGCTTCTACAGATACTTGTTTATTTGAATCCATTAACCCAATAATAAAGGCACAAGTATTACTTTTTCTTTTGCATTGGAGATATAAAATCATTGCCATGGGAAATGCAATTTTTAATCTTTTGAAAGGTTTCTTGTTTGAAGTTGATTTGACTTATTGAGAGTATTATTCCCTTACTAGGGAATCCCCTCTCTCCCATTACTTCTTGTTTTTGTTATATAATTTCATTTTCATCTGTTAGGGCTGCAGAAACCCTAAATCATTTTCTTAAATAAATCATTGCAAAGTGTCTTTTCTTGTGTCTCGGGCAGATACAATCATCCGTAGAAGTATTATACATGTGGAAAAACAATTAATTGACTTACAAGGAATATATTCCCACCTTTCATTCCACTTAGACTTGACCTCTATGGGCTTCACTTGATTTTATCTCTATCTCTGTTTCCGTCCCCCTAGGGTCACCGAGATTGCCTCCCTAGAGTGACCTAGTCACCCTTGAAGTGTGGGACCTACATCAAGGTGACATTGGGTGTAGGATTCCCAAGTTGTAGCACTTTCTTTGTGGGTGGATTAGGATTTTCCCAACCTCAACTTCCACTATAACACTTAGCAATTGTACGGAGAGGTGCAAGAAACATGCATGATGCCTCCTGCTAAATTATAATTGTGCATGTATGGAAATATCTAATCAAGATTTTGGTCCCATCATATTATCCCTTCCACATATGTAGATAGTGATATTTTTGTTAAAAATTCCAACACTAACGACGCAACTCTCCCACCACCCGCTATCGAATGGTGGTTCCTCTCATCAATTAAAGAGTAATGATTCCATAATTAAGGTTCTAGCATACAAACTCACAGTTGATGGTAGTAATAGCTCACACAACCACCAACTATCTGATCCATGGAAAACAATACATGAATATGGAACAATTCCACCATAGATTATTTTAGGGGCTAAATTTCACAAATAGGCTAATTTTCCATGTTTTTTCCCAAAAAAAGATTTGCTAATTTCCATTTTTTCTAAAAACGATTCACCCAATTTCCATAGAATAAAATTATTTTACCTTAAAAATCACCAAAATGTTATATAAACTATATAAAATCGTTAAAAATTTGAATAGTTTTACAAAAGTATTGCCAAACATTTTACATTTTGCATATTAAGGACTAGTAAAATTAGCCTAGGTTGCTACATTTTAATATAAATTTTCATCCTTAAAATTATCCCTGAATTCCACATTGTTTAAAATAGCTTCTGACTACTTCTGATCCACTACCCAGTTTTCCCGTCATATTCATTTGACACCTTGATACTTTTCTCATTATTGTTACCTCGGTCCATGTGCACCTTTTTCTCTATATAAAAACACCGCCAGACTAAATTTCATTCACATTAGAGATAAACAATAATCTACATCCCACAATCCTGCCCATTTCTGAAAACCTTTTTTCCTTGCCCATATTGAAAATTCCATGGCCTCCTCAAGTAGACCCTGGGCCGAAGTAGACCTTAGGTTCCCACCCAGTTCCCACCAGAATAACATGCCCTACCTTGGCACATCACATTCACAAGGTCCCAAATATATCGGATACAAGACATTCAGTTCATCAACTATGATGTTTTCCACTCTGAGCATTTCCCCATCTTGTATTTTCACCACTATGCCCACAATTTTTGCATTAAAGATGGAACGATACTCACTCTCAACCAAGAATGGGCCTAGGCTCTTCTTTAAGAGGGAATCCTTTCCTTAATAGATTGTCCTCACTTTGGGAACAATGGGGTGGTAACCCTGTGTGTCCACCTATTACCTTCTTGAATGCATTGAATCTACCTTTGTCTAGGAGAGAAGTACCTTGTGGATGAAACTGCAATCCTCCACGTAACAGGTCTACCCATATAGGGCAAGGAGCTAGAAAAATCATTTACTGCTAAGGATTACACCCAACAAGAAATATATGGAACGTACTCTACTCATCACGGGAGGCGTGGAAGCTTTATCTCATAAATTATCTCCAGACTAGTTCTCTTTTCTACAAAACGCATCACCTCCAAAATTCTACAAAACTATACCAAGGAAGAGTTCCCATACGAGGTTGTGTTATTCATTGAGCATTGCATCACCAGGATTCAAATGGAATGGGATTGATATGTACTAAATGAATTTATCGATGATTTATTGGATTCCTATAATTCATGAAAGTATTTTCATTAGAGTTGGATCCTACTATTACTATCCATGGTACTCTGGCAGTCTCCTCATGGATTTGAATGGTTAATCAACATCCAACATGTATTTGAAGCTCGTCGTTTCCTACGAATTCACAAAATCAAGGAACCTCACATTCAATATTCACACAGAAACCTCTTTCAGGAATGGTATGATCAACTCAGGCAGACTCTCTCAGACCATGAACACATCCCTTGAATCCTTATTGATAGGTAAGATAGTTACCTTCTTTTTTAATGTACATTAGATAATGTATACATTTATCCCAATGATGACTAGGGTGCTACAATGGCACTATTACCTTTCTTCATTTTTGAGGATGGTATTCGAAAAGGCATGGTTGAATGTCCTACCCATATGCTACCCCTTCCAGTTGAGGAAACTATGACTCTCAAGATGCACACTAAGCGCAATCAATCTCAAAAAAGGATTGAATCAGTCCAACAATAGGCTCAACATGTGCCCTCCCAAGGTATGGGTACTCAGGTTGAGGGTGTCATAAAAAGGACATAGGACCCCCTGCCTGCATCACATATAGCTCACCCAACTCCACTGGGCACTAAGTGAAAATGAACCAACTCCTCCATTCACTTGTCTAACCTGTGCACTCAACCGGAAGATGTTCATATGACACCCGAACTAGAAATACTAATAGATTCACTATGGTGTCAATTGTTTCTAAAACAACAACTACATTCCAAGTCTCTACTCAATGTCAACCATCTTTTTCGAAAACTCAGGGGTGTTGCACAACTACTAATTCATTTTTCATGTATGTTTCCTTCTGGTACAACTACCAGTACTCTCACTCATTTCATTCCCACAGACCCCCCTTCATGGCGTGTTTTTGATGCTCAACATGAGGGTATTACTTTGGCTCCTATTTCTACCCCTATCTTATAATAATGTTCCACCAAATTAATATATGAATTATGTGAGCACAATGATAGGTTGGGGCAGGCCCATGCCCATTTGCAACTACAACATCAATTTGATATCATCGTGCACAAATAGGTGTGTGAACAGTACCAAAAATAAATGGAGGTGCATCAAAACTTGCAAAGTAAATATGATGCCCACATGGCAGTCCACATAGCCACCCAAGATTAGTATGTTGAGCTTCGATTATCTTTCAACAACTTACTGGGAGAGGTAGACAACACTTTTGTGAGCCTTAAGCTCTATTCTATAAAGGCTTACCTACAAAATATCGAATCACAACTTGTTGCCAATGGTCAGTCACCAATTCATGCCACTTCAACCCCCTCCACCCACCCCACAATAATTCAAACAACACAAGCAATGCTCCACACCGGCTAATTAAGGTTGAAATCTATCTCCCAGGAAGTGGACTATGGATCAACCCTGTGGACTCACCTCTTAAGTCCACCTAAATTCTCCACCATTACAGAATGAATTATCGCAGTTGAAATTGAAGTCATACATAAGAAGGGAGACCTTACTCCCCTACCTCCTTAGGAGCACATCATTGCAATGCAGGTTATCACTATTAGAAAAAAATATATTATTGTAGCAAGAACAGAGCATCAGAACACATCAGATATTGTAATACCCCTAGGCCAAACTCCAATTATAAATGTAAATACAATTGTACTTAAGTTGGTGAGTTTCTTGATATAATTTTCCGTGCACCTTACATGGTATAGCATGCACATGTACTGCACAATAAAATGATGAAGTGTGCACATTCTAGGATATTGCATGCAACAAACTTAAGTGTGCGCGATTTTGAGGTGAGAGAGCCTGTATGTATATGTTGTGTTTTGAGGCTAGTGAGCCAGGATGCAGAAAGGACAGTATATCTGTAATGTAAATGTAAATGTATTCACATGAAAATATTAATGAAAAACACATCATTGTGGCACACTAACCATGTAAATGAGTATGGGGGACTAAACTCCACTAGTCAGGGAAAGGGGGTTAAAATTTAAGGATAAAGGGATAAGCTATGGATATTAAGCCAAAAAGGAATATTATATTAATATTCCTTAAAATATAAGGTATGGATAATTATTTTATCCTAATTTCTAAGGTTGGGGATAAGTGGGCCAAAATATTTCTCAACATGACAAGTATCAAGTTGGGAACATGCATACATATAGTTTGGACTTGGTTCATTTTTTCATCATTCCATCATCTTGCACTCACTCATTCAACTATCCTATGTACCTTCCTATCGTTATACCTGTACCCATTCCTGTACCAGTACATGTACCTGTTCCCGGTTATCTTAGGAGTTGGACTGAAGAAGCGGGTTGTCATGCCCATGGGATATTGAAGAGGTGAGTTGTCAGGCCCATGAGAAATTCTCTCTAGGTGAGAGATTTGTTGGGAATTGATTCCCAAAGGTGCCAAACTGCAGCTACAAGGCTCTTAGAATTATTTTCTAGTCTATTGCTAAAGCCATGGAAAGGAAGTGGGGTATTGGAGGGACTGTTGAGCAGAGAAGGGGCACACTTCCTGGGGTGGGGTAGACATGTGGGGAATGAGGAGCTGTAGGTTGTTAGTTCAATTTGGTACATTGTTGGGATCTAAAGATGTCCTAAAAACAACCTTAGTTTGACATTAATTTATCAATCGAGGATTCATCTTTTCTTTCAAGAATGTCAACAAATTCTATGTAGATAGTCGTAGAGGTTTAAATCGTGTAGATAATTCAGTTACAACAAATTTGAGTCTATCTAATTTACTGCAATAATCAAGTTCCTCTCATATTAATTAAAAACTCTGAAACTAATAAATCAATCAACAAAAATATGTTCTGAGTGGAAACACACCATAAATAAAAACATCAATCAATTTACTGAATTCATTCATCTATATAAGAAACGACAATTTAGTCTATGAAACACTTAATGAATCGATCTCTCAATGATTAATTAATATACTGGAAAGGAACAACGTTCTAGTGAATATTTAAGAAGGAACACAAAATGTGAATTAAACGAAAGGAACAACAAATGTGGATTTAACAAAAGGAACAACAAATGCAAATTTGAATGAAAGGAATTCATAAGTGATAAATTAACAACAAATGGAAATGGACCAACAATCTATAATATCCAAATGGAACATCTATTCTCTGCAAATGGAGCAACATAACCAATTCATAAAAGAATCAACACATTAATGAGTTTATCTTAATTGTTGAAAGGAAATTCAAATCACATAACTATAACATAATTGATAAGATTACATATGCGACAGTAGCTCCCGTCGACTGGGCCCATGGTCTCTAGAAGATACTGCTACAAAAAACTTAGTACGCACAAATGATCAAAACACTTGAAGTTTTCATTAATTCCATAACTGATAAATCATTTACAATGGATTGTTGTACAGAATGTCAACAATTAAGAGATCTGAACTCTTGGTTATCTCTCTATCGTTCACTATCCTTTATATATTACAATTATATAAGTAAATTAAGCTATCATGAGGATCGACAGATCCTCATGATTGCTTTTACTATTTATGAAGATTGCCAGATAAAAAGTCAATCTTCCTGTGAACCGTTTTGTGCCTGATTTCTTCAATATTCAACAACATGTGCATCTTCATGATCTTATTAATTATATTTAGTTAACAACAATTGTCCATTTATGCATAAAATCGAAACAATTCAAACCAAAATTTAGAAAATATCTAATATCATTAAATAATATTTCCTAAGATCTTTTAAACCATTTTCTTCCCTAATTACTTCAAATTAATATAAAATCCAACAAAGAATATATCACAAACCGTATTAACAAGGATAATATTTAAACATTTTTCTCAGCCCAACATACCCCCCAACTTATCCTTTTGCATGTACTCTTGCAACAAGAGAGTTTATATGCATAGAAGTGCTACTGACGGGTGGAGAGGTCTCTTCCCTAGGTCTCTGGAACCCATGATTACCTTAAATCTCTTCAAAAGAAGTGTCTTCCCTTTTCTTATGAATTTCATAAACAATTTGATAACCCTCTGGAGGATACCAAAAAATGGGGGGTTTGTACCTACATCCAATCCAGGAAGGCCCCTCTTCCATGATCATTTTGGCATACCTCTCTAACCTGAGAGAAACTGCTTGAAAATTCTTGAAACCAAATGGTTCCCTATTCTTGACTTCATTTGAAGAGACATTCCATCTTAATTTGGCAGCAAAAAGAGATTCTTCTTTAATATCTCCAAAATATTGTAGCCCTGAATGTACAACATGTGTATGGATGGGAGCTAAATACTCCACAAACTTCTCCCTCTTCATGAATGCACTATGTTGCATAATGGAATCAAAGTCTTTAGGAGGTTCCCCTCTGATCCATAGGTATATTCCATTCTCCCTTTTCATGAATACCTTATGTGCTTTATCCCACCTAATTTGATTTTTGGAAAAAGACAGGAAGGCCTGAAACTGGATATCCTTGGTGAATGGATTGGGATTCTCTTCTTTGTTTTCCTCTAGGATGAAATTGTGAAGATATAGTTCATACAAAAAGTATTGTACTCCACCCTCTTGTTCTTTAAAACATAAAACAAAATTAGAAACAGTGGTAAACTCATAAGGTGTCCTTGGCCTAATATATTTTACTTTTAATAACATATAACATTCTAATATAAATAGGGCATAATTAGTAGCACAGGTCCTGCAAGCTAATATATCATAATAAATAGAGAAAAATTATTTGATTTTCTCCAAATCTCCATAAAGTTGGCCCTGTACCTTATTCACCTTTTCTTTCAACAAAGGTCTTATTCTTAGTTTTTGACATGACTCGGAGTTGTTTGGAAACTTTCTGATGTTATGTCACTGTCACCATTTCACTTCTGCATTGAGTTAGGGTTTGTTGGGATTGTTCTAGTTCTTCTTCAAACTTTCCGATAATGGCATCCTGTTCAAGAGAATGAAATACTTCTTCAGTCTAAACATTTGTTTCTATTGTTGTTGGACCAGCTGTTTGAGTTTCTATTTCAACTGATTCCAAAGGAGCATGAAATTATGTTTGTGTTTCAACAAAATTAGTGTGCACTGTGCTTCTGGGAAGTGGATTTCTTCCCTATACTCTATCCCTCTTAGATTTCTTCTTCAAATGGGCTTTTTCAACTTGTTCCAACTGCTTCTTAATTTGTCTAATTGTTTCTTTCAATCTGCCAAATTTTTGTTTCAAAACTTTTATTTTCTTGACCCTTTTCCTCAATATCTTATTTTCATGTTCTAATTTTATGATTATGTTATTGCCTTTTCCTGCTATTTCTTTTTGTCTAAGGGGAATTTCAATGTCTTCCCCACCTTGATCAAATATTAATTGATTCCCTGTATCTTTTGGGTGCTCTGGTTTCTCTAAAGGATTGTTCTCATCGAACTGAGGTTCTGGTTGTTCTTATCCCTCGGGAGATGGCATCTCCATATCAGGAAGATCAAACACAGGGTTTGAATGAGAAGAAGTTGGAGCTTGGGGATCTCCTGACCTATATGTATCTTCAGTAAGTGATATCCCTAAATTTCCCAACACTTGGGCCATCTCCTCTTCATAAATTCCGAGAAATCATCCCGCTGTCCTACAGGGATTTCATGTGATGGTTGTTCTATTTGTACAATTTCCTAAGTGCTTTCAGGTTGTGCTATATCTTTACCCTTTCTTATTTTTATAGTGGAGGTCTTAGGGGCATAAATTGTTCTCTGTCTTTTCTTCTTTGATGTTCCTTCCTGCATGCTCTGAGTTTCTGCTAACTAAATAAGGTCTGTTTCCATTTCAGGTTGGGGTACTGGTATTTCAATTTGGGAATTATCTCCCTATGTCTGGTCTTCCTCAATTCCTTGTGGAGGAATTTCATGGTGGACTTCAGGTTGCTCAATTTGCAGGGGCCTATCGGTCTCAATTAGGTCCCCCCAAGTTATTTGTGTATGGTTTAATGCCCTATTCACTATCAATTTTACTAACTCGTGATGACTAATTACATTGGTAGGGTCTTTGGCTTTTTGGGTTCTTCCAGCGACTTCATGCAACATGGTATTAAAACATAATGGTATATTTATCACTAACCATTGTTTTAGTATTTCCAGCATCTTGAGGTGGCGAGGTCTCACCACATCATATCATATGTCACATGTGATATATCTTTGTACCATGTATTCTATCTCCCTCCAGGGTTCACTAAGAGTAGAGGGGTTGAGGCCTTTTCCTTTTTTTTTCGAATTCTTCCCTTGGTTCTGCGAAGGAATCCACAACTTCCTTGAGTGTTGTGTATTTCCCGATCCACTGTGTTCCTTTTTTGGGGAGGCTTGTTACCTCAGCTATAATGGCATCAGTAACTGGTATTTGTATGCCTCAAATTATTGAGACTCCCCCCTATAATTTTTGGAAGAATTCTAGCGCGACGTTTATATCGAATCCATGTAGTCTGTTAAAGTATTGTGTCCACCCTAGATGGTGTAGAATTTCCCTTTCTTGGTCATTTTCTTGCAACAATGTAGGCTCGCGTCGAATGCTTCAGACACCCATGTATTTTGTAAACAAGTCAACACAACTATGATTCCCAACTGCAAACTTAGTTAGACTAACCTGTGAGAAAAAAATAGTAGAAATGGTAAAAATTACAGGACAACAATAGTATATAGAAATACAAATTTTACATTATCTGTAATCATTATGGTCTATCGATAATCGTGTGAAATATCTGCCCCCTGATAAATGAAAAGGTAGACCTAGACCATCAATATGTCTGAACATAATGATGACGGTTAGTCAAGTGAGGGATAGTTATTATGTTTTCGTCACTGGGAGAACAACCATTAATAAATTTCAAATTACTGTTTTCAAGTTTCTGTGGTGAGGAGTTTCACATATGTTTTTTGGATAATCCACAGTTGGTATCATTTCGTCGTCAACGTTTCGAATCCGAATCAGGATTCATCATCAGGACTAATCGTCAATCAACTAGCTCTAACTTGACGATTAGTCCTGATGATGAATCCTAATTCGAATTCGAAACGTCGAAGATGAAATGATACCAACTGTGGATTATCCGAAAAACATATGTGAAACTTTCAAATTAATTTAATGTTAATCATGATCGATAATCACACCTTTTGTGGAAAGTACAAGTTCAAATACCAATATTCAATATGTTAAGGAAGAATATTCCGAGTAGTCCTAATTTTTTCACGTTTTATAAATATACCACATGTCATAACTTTGTTACTTTCCCTTGTGTTGAATATAGCCGGAATGATAGCATCTTTTTTAAGAAAGAAATTCTATGAACACAATAAAAACTTAGCGTATTAAGATAAACTTCAATACCACATGCAAAGAAGTTGCTACTAGTAGGAATCCATAGCCTCGATAGGGTTTTCTTTTGAACCATAGATGAGCCAATATCCTCAATAAATAGTTTGAATAGTCTTCTCCCAAAAAATGCCACTATCCTGGTTTGGTAGCTAGATAAAAATAATGTCACTCATTTGATCATAACAAAGTGAACAAGTCAGCTCATGATGAGACCTCTTGTCCTTTGACCCTAAATGCAAAGGTTATCTCCCTGGTGTGGTAGCCATAGTGGGAATATCACTTATGTTAATATCTTATGATCGTGGTAGGTTGGCTCATGATGAGATCCCCTATCATTTTTGGAAGAATGATATTTTCTTTATTTATATTTATTTATTTTATTTTTATTTCCTTTCTTTTAGGATGTATTAAGGGAGGCGCATCTACTCCTTAAGAGTGTGGGATGGCGTAAGAAGTGTAAGAATGCCAAGTAAAAATTTTCCTCAGAATCCTTATTATGATGTGAAGGAAAACTATCATTCAAGTATATGTATAAATATAGGGGAAAGAAACAAATTATGGTGGTTAAGGATTATTAACAATATTAAGATAATTTGGAAAAATCAATCCATGAATAATTTGATAAGGAATGATAGATATTCCTCAAAAAGAAAATGACAAATCGTTACCATGATGATTAAAAGTGATGTTGTTGAAGATTAATTAGTGAAGTTCATACCCAAAGGAGTGGCTAAACGTATCATAAGCATGTGTTGTTGGTGGAAACAAAAATCGTTACTTTCAAAGGAAAGGAACAACAACGTGAACAACAACAAAAAGGAACAACAATTGTTTCTTTCGAATGAGTGACGCTACCTGAAAAAAAGGAACAAAAATCGAAAAAAAGGGAATTGCAGTTATTATGTTTGAATGAACGACACTACCCACAAAGGGAACAACAATTGCAACAAAGGGAACAATAGTTGTTACGTTCGAATGAACGACACTACCCGCAAAGGGAACAACAATTGAAAGAAAGGGAACGATAGTTGTTATGCTTGAATGAACGAAACTACCTACAAAGGGAGCAACAATCACAACAAAGGGAATGATAGTTGTTATGTTCGAATAAACGACAATGATGATGTTCAAATTTAACCATATAATTAAGTAATTAGATACCTCCCACAGACATTTTTGTTTTGGCGAATCTAGGATTGATTAGTCATCAACTAATTTTTAATTTTATCGGTAGGTTTATTCAATGATCAGAGTATATTGGATGATTTACAGTGTCATGCATTCATTTTATATTTACTATAGTCGTGCATTGTTTTAGTGTAGTCTCCTGATTTTTTGTTGCGGAACATGGCATATTCATCTCCTGTATAAAAAAAGATTTATATTTGATGGATTTTTCAAAGTGAGATAAGAAAAAATTGAAGTTTTGAATAAGGAACAAAAAAAGGTGTTAATTATATTTCATTGCAGTCATGTTTTCTAGTTTTTGTTCTCCAAATCTCTTTATAGTGACTTTCCTAGAAAGTAAAAACATAAAAACTCAATCAAATCTTTAAATAAAACTATATACAATATGTACAGTGCTGGAAAGACAACAATTTCATGGAGCTGGAGCTATTGGGTTACCTTCCCATCCAGCTAAAATATGAATAGTAGGATCATTACTTACTTCTTGGCAAAAGGATTCTTTTGAAAGTGGTTGGTGGTGGAGTCATAGCCGATGTCCATTTACTAGCAAAGGAGAACCAGACCCATCAATGGTAGCTAAGGTGATAGTACCATTATCATGGACTTCTCTAATTTCATACAGTCCCAGCCACCTTGTCTGCAATTTCCAAGGAAAATCCTGAAATATGGAATCATAAAGAAGTGCCCAAGCACCTTTCTGGAAGGATTTCTTCTTGATATGCTTATCATGCCAACTAGCTCTTTTCTGATAAATAATACTTGTGCGTTGAAGGGAAAACAAGCATGCTTCATCTAACTCATTGAGATGATGTAAGTGTTGTGTATGTGTTTCGATAAGATCCAATCCAATTTCCTGGGCCATTCTTAGAGTCTTGATCTCAAATTCAATTGGAAAGATAGGCTCTTTTCCAAAGACTATGTGATAAGGAGAGTATCCAGTAGTGTTATGCCATGTTTTGTGATAGGCCCATAAGGCATTTGGAAGCTCGGCTACCCAATTTTGATGGTTTGTTGAAACTGTTTTTGTCAAGATTGCCTCCAAGACTTTATTGGTACTTTCCACTTGTTTGTTTTCCTGTGGGTGATATGGGGAGGTAACTCTATGTTTAATGTGATAATTAGGCAGAGTGGATAAGATTTTATGTGCTGTAAATTGTGACCCTCCATCCATGACTACTTCCATGGGTAATCCATAGCATACAAATAGTTCAAAGATAAATTTAATTACTACTTCCTCGGTTACATTTGGCAAGGCCACCGCTTCTACCCATTTAGTCATATAGTCTGTTGCAACTAGTATATAAGATTTTTGGTTTGATTTTGGGTTGAAGGGGCCAACAAAATCCAGTGCCGATCTCTCAAAAGGTTCCATCACCAATTGTGGTTGCAAGGGAATTTCATCAGCTTGGCCTGGTTGGCCCATCCTTTGACAACTATAATAGGCCTGGACATACTTCTTTTAATATTTGAATATTGAGGGACAATAATAGCCCATCTGTAAAACCTTATTCCCAGTTCCATGGTCTACAAAATGTTCACCACAGGGCTCATCGTGACCCACTTTCAAGACATCGTAAATTTCGTCGTCTCTGACACATCTTCAGATATGAAGATCATACCCTGTGTGGAAAATATATCCACAAATCCAGTTGAACCATGCACTGCATTGAACGATTAATTTCCTTTATCTTAATGAGAGGTGTGTTGGTAATTTCCTAGCTGCTGAATAATTTGCCACATCAGTGTACCAAGGCATCTTAATAGTCACGATGAACAAGTGTTCGTCTGGAAATTGGTCTTCGACTGTCAGAGATCTATCTGTTTTGGGTACACGAGACAAGAAATTTGCAACAAGATTCTCTTTTCCCGATCGATCCTTAATGGTGATGTTGAATTATTGAAATATCAACAACCATCGAGTAATCCATCCATTAGTAATTGGTTTGTTGGATAAATATTTGATAGCAGAGTGATCAGTATACAAAATTACTGGATAACCTATTATATAATGGTGAAATTTATTAATAGCATATATAACGGCTAAAAATTATTTTTCTGTTACTGTGTAATTTAATTCGACAGGAGTAAGATTTTTTCTAATAGAATAAATAACATAAGGTTTGTTATCTTCTTCCTGTCCAAGGACAATGCCTATAGTGATATCTGATGCGTTTGAAGAGATGTGAAATGGTAATTTCTAGTTTGGTCCTCTCAGCACTGATGTTGTTGAAACTAACCTTTTAATCTCTGCAAATGAAACATCACACTTATCAGACCACTGAAATTCCACATTACCAGTTAAAGAATGTAAAGGTTCAGCTGTTGATGTAGAAGCATCACCAGCAAAGCGCATGCAGAGGATAGATGGATATACACCAGCGCACATTTTGAAGACATTTTGAAATTTAAAAGAGAAACATTAATGTAATAGCTGAAAGGATGTAATTTCTCTTAAATGTTTGGGGGATTGTAATTCAGATCTTGAGCATTTTTTCTCATCGGTCGGTTGGAGGCATTTATTGTAATAAATGTAAAGTAGTTGTAGTCTTTAATTTCGATAAGATAGCTTAGAGTTGTAGGAGGTAAAACTCAAGAAATCTCCCTCGTATGTATTGTATGATTATTCTCATTGTAATTGAGTTGTAGAAGCAAGAGAGAATAGGAGAGTAGAGAAGAATAGGGATTGTAGAAGTTTTTTGGGCAGACAACTGTCGCTATAGAAAACCACGTACAAAAACACTTGAATTAATATAAGAATGCTTTGATCCAATTTCATGGTGTTGTTATGGTTATTGTTTGCATCTATTGAATGGTATTTTTAGAGTTTGCTTATATGCTCTGTTATGCATTTGTTTCAATGCTTTATATGTATGATTTCATGTTGAATGTGTGAAGTCTATGAGAGGGAGAGTATAAGTTTCAATTTCTCCTCTTCCTGAGAATTCCTGCAAGGAGTGTAGTAAAAGTCTGTAAGGAGTGCATTGATAAGATTCTAAGTTTTACCTCAGAAAAGCTCAGGAAAAATAAAGTTGTTATTATACCAATAGAAGTGAAAGTATAACACAGAGTCATGCAAGGTGTGTGTAGGCTAGGTCAAATTCTTAGAATTTTCCAACCCAAGGGAGCGGTTGAAGAACTTTTGTCGCAAGGAGTGCACATAGTTGGAAAATATCAGTTAATCAGAGATTATCGTGAGAGCCGCAAGGAGTGCGTGCAGGATTCCTCAGAATCCTCAAGTTTGCAGCAAGAATCAAGCTCAGGAAGGATAGATACTTGGAAATTTCAAAGGAAGTATAATGGTTGAAATCATCTCGCACAAATCAAGCTCAGGAGGGTGTACGCCAAGTTATTTGGAGAGAAACTATTGAGAGCCTGAACGGATGGTGGAAATTCTTGGAGGATGAAACATCGATTTCTGTGGACTGTTGGATCCAGTATATTTGTGGAGGCGATAAGACCGAGTGTCTTTCAACACTCACAAGATTAGTAGATATAACATCCATCAGATCTAGAGGGGCGAGAGTCGTTGATTTGGTGCCTTGAATTTTGACATTTCAGAAGTCGGGAGTGTGGAGGAAGTTGTAACTCGGAAGTCACGAGTCATGAAGTCTTGATTTGTGAAATTTTGACTTCATGAAAGAAGAATCTGGGTTTTCATATCTGAAGGAGCGAGAGCTATTGATTGGGAACTCCGAAATATCGGCATTTCAGAAGTCGAGAGAGTGGAGGAACTTGTTACCCGAAAGTCACAAGTCGCGAAATCCCAACTTCAAGAGAAAAAGAATCTGGATCGTGGGGTAAATCATGACCGTTGATCTAGCATAAGCAGTCATCGCAGTTTCACATTTCGGGAGAAGGGGAGAGGGCCATTTCACAAACCCTTGACACAAAATTTTTTGACGTGATTGAAAGTTGGGCCCCAAGTCACAGTCGAAGGTCACATCAGTGAAGAATCAAAGGGAGGAGCTAAGGACTGTTAGCCCATTTCAGGGTTTCAGGAATCAGAGGAGTCAGGGTGACTCACAATGAAAGTCCCAAAATCGAGAAACCTGATGTGCCTTTTGGGGTTAATTATGTGGTCACACCGGTGGTCACGTGGAGTGGAGGCTCGCTTTTAGTGCATTTTCTCACTGGTGGAGTACATAAAAGGATCTGTGGTATTTAAGTGTTGAAGGTTCCAGCAAGGAACAAGGAGCCATTTCATCTCGGGAATTGGAAGATCCAAAAGACCGGGAGGTCAACAGACCCTGCTGAGGAGGGGGTCTATGTTAGGTGGTATTAGAGCTAACAAATTTTTCTTTCTATTGAGGGAAGATAGGGGACAATTGTGATTGAATTCTGCGTGGAAATATTGAAACAATTTTGTTGAGGAGATGTCAAGAGAGACCTATGCTTGATCCAGTCATGGAAAGGGAGATGAGGAAACTTCATGTTCGATTGGATGCTATGGAGACATCATAGAGGCAAACACCTGATACTAGAGATATCAGTGAGGCCGAGAGTGAGAATGAATATGGAGCCAAAGAAGAAGTTGTAGCTGCAGATACTACAAAGGAACGTCTATTTAAAGTTGTTTCCAGAATAGGTTCCAGAGAAAAATTGGACATACCGATGTATGAAGGTAACTTGGACATTGAGGAGCTGCTAGATTGGTTTAGAGATCTAGATAAATACTTCAAATATGAGGATATCGAAGAAGACAAGAAAGTAAAACACGTTATCAGTAGACTGAAAGGGCATGCAACATTGTGGTGGGATGAATTGCACGCTGACATGTGTTGCAAAGGAAGACAAAGAATCAAAATATGGGACAAGATGGTCGCCAAGATGAAATACAAATTCATACCCATAGATTACCAAATTAATCTGTTTCAAAGAATGCATAATTTGAGACAGAAAGGGATGACAATGAAGGAATACACTGAGGAATTTTACAAGTTAAATATCAGAGCTGGTCATCGCGATATTGATGATGAAAAAGTCATCAGATACATGAATATCCTAAGATATGAGATTCAGGATGAGATGATCATGGTGATAATTAGGAATGTAGAAGATGCTTATCAGATTGCTTCAAAGGCAGAAGTGAAATTGGCCTGAAAGAAAGGTCAAAGGGGAAGAGGTAGAAGTCAAAGTAGAGGTAAAGCAGTTTCCTAGGAAGGAGTACAGAAGCCTAAGGATGAAGAGAAGAAACCTCATAACCACCCAGAAAGGGGAGGAAGCTCACAAGGAAGACAATATGCCGATAGTAATGCTTTTCCTCAAGCAAGAGGAAGAGGAAGAGGCAGAGGAGGTGAAATAAAGTGTTTTTTCTTTGGAAAGATCAGACACAAATATTGGGAATGTCTTGATAGAAAAAGAGATGGAGGAGGAGAAGCTCACATTACCCACAAAGGTGAAATGTTGAGGCAGAAGATGCAGAAGGTGGAAGATCCTTAATGTTGAGGAAAAATCTCTTGAAGCCAGAGAAAGAGATGGAGAATCCAACCTAGAGGAACAATTTGGTTAGGACTGCTTGCAATACCAAGGATAGGGTATGCAAGGTGCTAGTTGATAGTGGAAGCATAGATAATCTAGTATCCACAGAGATGGTGGAGAAGCTATAATTGGATACAGTTGCACATCCAAGCCCATACAAAGTTTCATGGTTGCAAAAAGGACACCAGGTAACTATCACTAAATAATGTTTAGTTGAATTTAAGATAGGGGGATACAAAGATGATATCTTATGTGATGTTATTCCCATGGATGTCTGTCATATTTTGTTGGGGAGGTCGTGGAAATATGAAATAAATGTTATTCATGATGGAAGAAACAACACATAAACCTTGGAGAAGAATGGTAGGATGCATATGTTGCTGCCAATTGAAGACAAGAAGGTGAAAGAAGAAAGAAGAAATATTATAATTCTCATGAGTGGGAAGGAACTTCTTGATGAATTCAAGAAATATCAAGAAATTCAATTTGTTGTGGTTAGAAAACCTAGAGTCATCTTAACCAGTACCTCAATAGATGATCTACCTGAAGAAATTCAGGAACTGCTAGAGAATTTCACTGATATAGTGGTGGGCGATTTACCTTGTTTGTTTCCGCCCATCAAAAGTATAAGACATCACATTGACCTTATACTAGGATCGAGTTTACCAAACACAGAAGAGTACAGATTGACATCGTGGGAGAATGAAGAGGTTAAGAAGCAAGTCCATGATTTGATGGACAAAGGGTTGATCAGAGAAAGCTTGAGTCCATGCATTGTACCTACAGTGTTAAGTCCGAAGAAGGATGGTGGATGGAGAATATGTACAGACTCAAGGTATATAAACAAAATCACCATTAGGTATATATTTCCTTTACCCAGGTGTTGGCAGCCCCACATGATTTTGATAATTAACATGATCGGAAGAAATTGCATTTTTCTGTAGTTTCCTTCACCTCAATTTTGTAAACTTTTTTGAGAGTTTTGAGATGATTATTGGATTAAAATCTACCCTTATTAATTTCTTATTGTTTTCATTTTTTTGTTTTTGCTTTATGTTTAATTCATGATTGTAAGCATGAATTAAACATAAAACTTAGCTTGGTGTTATAATTTTTCTTTGTGCCTTAGAAACATCTTTGTTAAATGTCACCCATATTTAATTGAAATCCAAATCTAATGGTTGAGTGATCTATTCTCTATGTTATGGTTTTAAAATGGTTTGGTAGTTTATTTTCAATTTTTGAAGAGCCTTTGATATTTTTTATAGTCCTCTCGCGAATTCAATGGTCGTAAAAATAGTCATACAAATGAATTCAGACCTGTTGTACTCGCCTCCTCACCTCACCTTGTTGGCTTAACATATTAATGAGCTATACATTTCCTCCATAGGGTTTTGGTACTGTGTAGTTATGGCACTCATCACAAGAGATGATAGAGGATTAAAATGAACCCTCTAGTTTTCACTCCCACTATCCGAGCTATGATAACACACAGGATATGTTATTTTCGTGTCTCCACTCTCCATTTGGACTAGATTTTGTTGCTCACACGACTGGAAATTAAGACTATTCCGACTAATATATATCAAATTTTGGTTACAATTGTCATGGCTCTTGTCGTTCTCTTGGAGCCGAATGGATACCAGGCCTTACTTTCTCACAATGATGCGATTGAGGACCTAAAAAGTCATGGCTGGGATATATTCCTTAAGAAATTTGAGGGTTATAATCTTCAGGTGGAAAAATCCTTCATGCAAACCTTTGATAGTTGCAGAGATAAAATTGGAGACATACAATTAGAATTGAACGAGGAGTTCAGGAGTAAAGTAATAGGGCTTCCATCAAAGGGTGAAAGGTGGTTCAAAAACACCCGAATTGAAGGAGTCCTGTGGAGTCTATTTATGACATCCCAAAAGATCAACTGTTGTGTAAAAGGTATTCCTATCTCTGTGGTAAAACCTAGATGGCATAGTTTATTGTTAATTATCAAGCAATTTGTGACATGCGAAGGTCGATACAGACTGGTCTTCCTCTACCGTATCCATTTACTCATGAATTTCATAGGTTTCGATTTAGATATGCCATTTTACTTGTTGAGAAGTATTTATAAGATGTCCAAATGATTTAAACAACATGGTGTCGATTCAAGCTTGTTCCATCACAGATTGGTTAAGATATTGTTGATGTACCACCTGTCGACCATAGGTGATAGTTGGGAGAATTTTTTGATAAGGAATGGCTTTGCCCAGACTGATCCTACAACAAACCCTAACTTAGACAAGCCAGTTTTGAAGACCAGTTCGGTATTTCAATCAATGGACCAAATTTTACCGATAGAAACCATATAGACGAATGGACACCGAGTAAGTCTTCACCTACAATATTTTCTAAGCAAGAGACTATTGAATTGAAGGTAATTGACCCTCTTATGCCTGTGATTGATGCTATCCTAAACATTATAATTAATTCGGATGTCAAGAAACGTTGCAAAGGAACACAACAACAATGCACATATTTATGGTTTAAAAAAAAGAAGGCAGGTCACCTGATTTAAAGGATACTAAGGAACCAAACTGATACTCATTTGAGATATATTGATATGATCGAGATCGATGAGGTTTTGGATCCTGAAATAGAGGATTTTCTACTTCAGGAAGATCCTCCAAGAGGGAAGTTATCATTCCTACTGAACCTTATGATTTTGTGACAAATTTTCCACCATGCCTTAAAGGTAAAGAAGTGTTCTACGGTATTAGGCATGACCAGAAGCAAACGATAGGTAAGACTGATGCTCCCTTGTTTGACTGTTCCCTTCATTGACCTGCCATCTTCCCTGTACAATGTGATGTTTGTTTCCATTGGGTCGAGCGGTATTACACCAACATTCCTCTCCTATAGGCCAGAATTAAAACTCTTACTTCTCAAAATGATTTGTTGAGGCAAGAAAACCTTGATCTCAAGGCACGCGTGGAGAGGAAGACTAAACGTATCAAGACATCCAGAAACATAGTCATCCAAAATGTAACAAGTATCGAGGCAATAATAAACTCTGAATTCTACGACCCCTCTTTAGTTAACATTTAACTGTAAACAATTTTATTTTCTTTTCAGTTTATTTCTGTTATCTAATTTGTAATAAGTAGATTTGAAGTTTTGATTTCATTTACTAAAATTAAGACTGGCTACATAATATTTGATTTTGTAGCCAAGTCTCTTTTAATAAGAAATTAGTTATTAGTAATTGTTTGTTCTAATTTGTCAAAAAAAAATTGTTTTTCTCAGGAAATGGGAGATTCTGTTGTTGATTATTGGGAGAAAATATTTTCAATTATACATCTAAATGATCTGTAGTTTATTCTCCTTTATGTTTTAGAAAAAAATTGATTTATTTTTTAATAAACCAACTTTGTTATAAGTGGTTTCCCATCCACTATTTTTGTAAAATTTACTTGATTTTGGGAGATCCAACTCTATCCTGTGAGATATGAGTATGTGATCTCAGGTTACTTTAACTACTATTCACTTTGTTAGTGAAAGGGATCTTTTTCATGGAACAAATTATGGACATGTAATTCTCAGAACTATATGGAGAAGTGGTTCACATTTTAGCTTTAGACCAGTGTGACATTGTTCCATTTATGTTTTTCCTTTTATATTATGAGATATCGATATGTTATGCAGATTTAGTCTCATTAGCATGCGATGTTTCATATTATTCAGTGCTTTAAAATTTTGTCTATAACTTGTTGTTTCATATATTATATATGTGATCGTTATTTCAACTTTAATATCATGATTTATGCTTGATGTTTAGTTGATGTATCCAATGAATGTTTCACATTGAAGTTTCTTTTACTGTAATCATTCATAATCACAAGGTCATTGGATCTACATTTTTGCTACTCTATTCTTATATCCTAGCTGGCAATAAACACCTTGGGTTTATTCGGGAGACATTAGTACAAGCATGTCGCATATTTCTCTCACAAGCAAGATAGATGGAGGTTTGGATCGCACAAATACATAGACACAGTATGAAACTCATCCCATGTTAGCTTTATTCACATTTAATTTATGTTATTAGCTTATTTATTAACGAAACAAGACAATTTAAATTTGTTTGACCATTACTCTATCCTTGTTTCAAATCATGTTTATTAGTATCTTTTTAAGTTCTTAGATCTTAGATTATAAAAGAAAAAATATAAAAATATGTTCTTTCTTTATCTACTTTCGAAAACAATTACCAAACATTGATTTCGCAAGGCATTCACCAAAAACTTGCAATTTTTAAATACTCTGTTTATAGTCACATATTTATATTTCTAGAAATACTTGTAAATAATTAGATTAAAGTATATAGTATTATAGTTTTAGCTTTAGAGTAGTTTATATATTTTCTTTATTTTAGGAACCTAGTTGGATAACAGAGCCATTAAAACCATCATAATAGATCACACCAAACGGCTTGGGTTAATTATACAACCACGATCTAGATCTATTCTCCTAGTTGACGGTGTGTCACTTATGTCCGAAAACAAATGGTGCTAGAAAGAGGGCTTGAATTCAATTGATGTCATGTGGAGGTCGTAAGACTCCTCCCCCACACACTCTCTCCCTTGTCGTAACACGTAGTCTCTCAGAAAACAACGTTACACTTGAAACAACAACTACCTCAAACAATAACCCCGATATTCTTGTTGAACCAGTGACACCAATTCCTCAAGGGGTCGACATCCAATAAATTGTTTGTCAGTCACTCATAAGAATGCATAGTACATTAGCCCGTATCAGACTGCAAGATACCAGATATATAAAATATGCAGAACATAAATAAAATGCTAGAAATGGAAGAATAACAGTAAAATATCCAGCATAATCTTCACAATACACAGAAAATAGATATAACAATAGCATTAGAAATAGCACTTTGATTCAGAAAGCAATGTTCACAGGCCTCTTCGAGGGGGCAACCTCCAATCGAGAAATGCTCTGTTACAATAATCTCCAAGCTAGGGTTCTCATACCCTCGACCCTTATTTATACTAAATATGTCTATTAAGAGAAGCATCTAGAGGAAGA
>ML782491.1:404600-424134 GCA_009831015.1 Picea engelmannii | reverse complement strand
TGACTACTTTGACCTTTTGGGGCTTCTAGATGACATATGAGGGTCCTCCAACTTCATAAGGCCATAACTCTTAAACCGTGAGGAGTTATGTGACGTTATACATACCACCAGAAATGGCATGACATGTACTATCCATATAGTATAGTATTATCTGAAAATATATCATAAATCATATCGTTACCCATCAAACAAACTTGGGTCAATTACACGAACCTGGGGTCTCCAACTTTTCATGGCCATAACTTTCTAACCATGAGGAATTATGAGACGTTCCAAATACCCTCGTAAATGACATGACAAGCACTATCCATATAGGATATTTTTCCTGACAAATTCACTTTCCTTCATCTCATTATTCCACAATTAAGCATGGGTTCTCTGACTCCACAAAGCATCTTCGCGTGAGGGATTTCACCATAAGGGGACCACTTTGGAGTTCATCCATATTTACTTCTTATAAACCATGAAAAAACAATAATGAGTCATATTTACATAAAACAATATTGGGTCCATTACCCAAACCTTTGTTCTATGAGGCTTTCTTCAAGGGTTGACATCAATGACAACCAACCTTAATCAACAAAAATGCCATGTGATTTTTCCCTGTGACACACAGATCGTGCATTAGCTTCTTGTAATCATTAAATCAAGATGAATTAAACTCAAAATAATCATAAAATATCAATTACACATACCTGGCATAAGTGTTGGCCCTTGGTTATGGAAGGAAGTGAAGAACAAGGAAGAAAATATAAAAAGTGAGATTCACAAGAGACAGAGTGACTCTCACTGGGTCGAAGTGAGAAAAAGAACAAAAAAGATGGAGTGAAGTGCAAAAAAGAAAGCTGCTGGATGAGGAGATCAAGGCTGAAAGATCAACAAGGAATATGGACTAAGGATGACTCAGGATGTGGAAAAATCCAGCATTAGATGCCTTGGAGCATCACGAGATGAAGAAGGAAAGACAGGCTGGCGAAGCCCGAAAAAAATGGGTCAAGTTGACCTAGGGTTGTAGACACCTAGGGTTTTGGTAATTAGGGTTTTGACCTGAGGTTGTTGATGAGGGATTGTAATGTATAAATAGAGGTCAAGAGGACCTAGGTTAGGTTGGTACGGTTGTTAAGCCTTGTTATTGGTTGATTTTTCATTGAGAGAACGTTGTATTGTGAGTAAGAGAAGTGTTGAGAGTGAGAGTCTTCTGGTATTGTAAGATCTTCAGCTGGGTGCATAGGAAGGGGAGAAGGAGAGAGAGAGAAGAGAAAGGATCTATTGGCCAAGAGCGCAGATTAGAATTGTAAGATTTATCTTAATATATCATAATCATAGTTTTGTGGATGTATCCCTAGAGAGAGGGTGAACCATGTACATCTTTTGTTGTGTGTGTGATTGATGCTTTTAGCTATGTCATTGTTATATTGTTATTCACATTATTGTATTAGATCAGATCTATAGCTGTGAAGGATAGATCTAGCTAGTTGAATGGTAGATGCATGTTATGTTGTTGTTGTAATAAGAACCACTTGATATTCCCCTAGTTGTTGACATCTCTGTCCTACAACCCCCTCATAGCTTCTTCGGGTGAGACTGCATTTTCTTCACAAATGCTATCGAAAGGGCCAGTAGCTAGGGATTTTTGGTTCTCTCTTGGAGATGAACCCTAGGTTTTCCCCTGTGCCAACAAATGGTTCCATTGCCGAGACAAGAATCTTTTTAAGGGAATGTCAAGGTGGTTCCCATCGAAGACAGAGATTCAGAAGTGGATAGAGGATCAAGAGAAGGACTTCGCTAAAGTCCAGAACAAGAACCCTAAAATAAGCACTGAAGATTGGCTACAAAGATACATCTTCGTTGACATTCAGGAGATCTTCTTTGGAGGAATCGATTAGGATCTACACGAATGGTTGGCTAGGTTAGTTAACACACAGTTTGAAATAAGATCTAGACCTCCTGTGGTTTGGACACTAGCATTGATCCAGAAGGTCAAGAGAGTCAACAATGATGTATCCAGAGAAGTAGATCATTGGTTTGATAGTACCTTTGGAGGGTATATCACCGAGTTTGTTGTTGACAGAACATAATCATATAGCCAAGCCAAAATATACTTTTTCAAAGGACCCAGAGGAAATTTTTTGGACTTCTTGAAGCTAAGAGTCAAGATGCTCTTGCATGAAAACCACATCTTGAAGATACAATAGATTGATCAGACCTAAATAGGCTAATGTTCAAGATCTCGAATAGTGATAGCGACACATAAGAAGGACATATGCGCAGTGGGAAAGTATTCTGAAGATTTCACCTTGAGAACTTTTTTAAGAAAAACTATGGAGAAGAGGGATTCTATAGTGGAGAAGAGGTAGATCTAACCAACGAAGAGCATCCAGAGCCCACCAGAATAGAAGAAGGGAAAGCTGAAGAATTACACCAAAGAGAGCTAGAAACCTCAGGAATTGAACGAACTACTGAAGTAAGTAACATTAATCCTCCTGTTGTCCCAACAATACTTAGCAGTAAAAATAGTCAGAACCACCAGAGTATTCAGAGTACTGTTACTAGTAGCTCAACATCTACTCAGACAAGAACCCTAGTCAGCTTTATGGCAGATGAAATGAGACTCCCTATCTTTAGAGGAGATGGATCTAAAGATCCATATCAGCATTGGTTTCTATGTGAATCCATATGGAATATTAAAAGTATCACCGATGAATCCATCAAGAGAACCCAGTTCAACATTACGCTAAGGGACCGTGCACTGAGATGGTACATGAAACTTGTCCAAGGACTGGCATAGCCTAAGCCCCTAAATGGTATCAAGAATGCATTGATTGCAGAGTTTAAGAAACCTAAGTCGGATTCACAGTGTATTACGGAAATAAAAGAGATTAAACAAAAGGTAGCATAACCTGTTTGGGAGTTTGACCAGAGATTTAAAACCCTGACAGGCTGATTAACTTTCCAGATCCCCGACAAATAGAACAAATAATGGTTCATCATTGAGTTGTTATCACACATAAGAGTCCCTCTGATGCAGCAGGAGATTGCATCTCAGGCAGAATCTTTGGAGATCGCCATGAAGCTTGAATCAACACCGATGAGAGAATCTATCTTAGACATTAGCCAGATCATGAGCTAGTTAACTAGTTTTCCTTTACAGGTCAAGGATATGAAGAAATATAAGGGAAAATACAAAAGGAAATATATCTAGTGTGTAAGATGCATATCTGAAGGCCATGATAAGGAACAATGTCCCTTATTTCATGAGTACTTCGCATCAGGGGAACCGATCCCCTTAAATAAAGTTAACCTACCTTGGTGTGATGTATGCAGAAACATGCATCGCTTAGGTGAGTGCTACTACATGCAGAAGTATGTCTAGACACCCAAAAACTTGTATTGTACATTCTGTAAATCCGTGGGGCATAATGACCGGGATTGTAGAGCTTATGATCTCATGCATGAAAGGTCGAGAAACATATACAAGATTCAAGGTGAAGTACATCAAGAAGGAAACACTCCATAGTACAACTCTTCGGGGAGAGGAAATTTCACTCCTCATGGTGGCTACAAAGAACGAGGAAGAGGAGGAGGTATGGGCTGAGGCTGAGGAAAAATAATATGTTACAACTATGTGCAACCAAGAAATTTAGCAAGGGATTGTCAGAATCCCTGCACAACCTGTAGTTAGTGTAACTCCTTCCAGCATGTCATAGAGGAATTCCCTGTGCTACTAGCTAAACTTTAGGAAATATGAGGACCTCAGCAAAACCCACAAGTACAAATGATATATGCTGAACCTCGCGGAGAAGATCCTAGAGTCGTTTTTATCACTCAAGGAGGTGCTGCTACAGGGGAAGACAGAGCATCCCAAGGAAAGACTGAAAATGACCATGGAGTCAGGAAAGCTACAGAAAAGACCCCAACGTTCGATGCTAAGAAAGAAAGACAAATATTCGAGGAGGCAAGAAAAGAGTTCAAAGAAGATCAAGGATCTTCATCAAAGAGACAACCAAAAATCAAAGAATATGACATGCCCTAGGTATTTGATCCATCTGCATCGCCAACAGAAGGGAAAGAAGTAAGCAAACTCATGAATTTTTGTACACTTGTGTTAATTTGATTCAAGATAAAGGCGTTGTACAAGAATTACAAGGTTTAATCGAGCAGTATGAGATAGGAAAGATAGACCCCTTAGTAAATAGGGAAATGCACCAAATTAGAAAAAGGAGAAGGACAAATAAAGAGTTACACTTGAATGCTCAGATAAGAGAATATGATATAGACTATGTGGTCCTCAACTTAGGGTCAGAGGTCAATCTCATGACGAAGAAGACTTGGGCATTGATGGGAAAACCCAAGCTGATATATTCCCCTATCAAGATTCACATGAATAATGAACAAGTTGTCAGCCCATTTGGACGATTAGAGAATGTCCCAGTGGACATCGATGGAGTAATAACCTTTGCATATTTTGAGGTAATTAAAATTGTTGATGATAGCTGCCCTTACCCTACATTGTTAGGAATTGATTGGGCCTTCGAAAATTCCACTGTTGTTGATCTAAAGAAAAGATGCATGACATTTGAGAAAGATGGCCTTAGGGTCGTTGCACCTTTAGACCCATATTAGGGTCCACGATATACAAAACCTATAAGAGAAGAGGACCATGCATTTGAACTAGAAAACATCTATAATTTAACAGCCAGACATCAGGATTATATCAACCCTATAGATGATGGGAATCTGAGCTGGTGAAGTGAAAACACATGTTCATTCGACTCAGAAGAAGCGTTGGATAATTGGCAGAACCAGATGTATGAAGTATCTACAAGAAGATGTGTTGGTCTAACTAGAGAAGTTCGTTGGATTGGCATAATAGTGAGTAATCTACCCACATTTGATGGGTTGAACCCCTTAGAGAAATTTTTATCAGAATTTGAGACAAGTGTACCAACACAACAAAGGCTATTGGCAATGGATGAGGCCATCAAAGCCACACCAACAAGATGGTCAGGGACACATAAAAGCAATATTATAGACTGGAGACAATGCTGAACTTTGATGACAGCTCGGTTTTCAACACAAGTAGGAAACTGCGAAGCAAGGTACACAGGTTGAAGCTACCCAAAGGACCATGTACGAATATGCGAAGAGGCTTGGAGTAAAATTCCTAGAGAACAATGGGTACATAGATTTTTCAATACTACCCCGATTAACTAGTACCTTCAAGCAGAGCTGGGCCTTGTCACTTCAGAATGGGAAGGTATGATTCAAAATTTTATAACCACCTTTTTGTTTGAAAGTGAATTTCCTTCAGTAGATAAATCACTTCAGATGGTGAGATAGAAAGTATTTAAGGAGGCATCTAGCCTCCCTTTGGAGCAAGAAGAGGATGAATGGACTGTGCTCCTCTAGAAACTGTAGACCTGCTACAACATTAATGCCGACGAAGACGATGATCCAAGGAAAGTGAATATCGCAGAAATAGAAGGTTAGAGAGATGTGGAAGGACCAGGAGTTGAACTAAAATTCATTGGACAGCCGATAAAGATAAAGAAAGTCAATATCAGGATAGAGGAGACACCAAAGATTAACAATGTCAAAGATTATTGGGACGCTGCTACCATTGAAAAAAACACAGAATTATTGCACAAGTATCAAGACTTGTTCTTGACCAATTTCACTGATATGAAGGGAATAAAAGGACCTATGGGAGAAATGAGAATACCTTTGAAACCAAATGTGAAGCTAGTCAAGCAAATACCCTATAGATTGAACCCAAGATATAAGGAAAAAGTAAAGATTGAGCTCGACAGAATGCTGGAAGCAGGGATTATCGAACCTGTCGAAGAGCCAGAGTGGATTAGCCCCATCGTAGTGAAAGATAAAAAGACAGGTGAGATCAGGATTTGCGTAGATCTCAGGAAGTTGAATGATGCTTGTCTACATGATCCTTTCCCTACACCATTCACAGATGAAGTATTGGATAACATGGGAGGCTAAGAAGTATATTATTTTACAGATGGGTTTTTAGGATACCCTCATATCCACATCGCCAAGGAGGACCATCATAAGACTATGTTTGCCATAGAGTGGGGATCCTACCAATATACAGTAATGCCATTCAGACTGAAGAATTCCCCAACCATCTTTTCCAGGGTGGTGGTTGAAGAATTCAAATAATTTTGCATAAGTTTTTAGAATCATTCTTTGATGACTGGACTGTATTTAGCTTGTTGAAAAATCATATTGAATGTATAATGCTAATGTTGGATAAATGTAGGCAGTGTCAAATTGATTTGAACTTGAAGAAGTGCATCTTCTTCTCACCATTTGGAGTATTATTAGGTCATATTGTATTCAAGAAAGGATTGTTGGTGGATCCATCCAAAATTGCAATTATAGTTGATTTACCACCACCTACATCAGTCAAACAACTGCACACTGTGCTAGGACATACTGGGTATTATAGGAAATTTGTCAAAGGATATTCTCAGATTACTGCGCCAATGGAGAAGTTATTAAAGAAAGACTGTCAGTTTGGTTGGACAGACGAATGCCAGCAGAGCTTCGACACACTGAAACAAAAGATGGTGATTGCACCCATTCTAGTCTTTCCAGACTGGAGCAAGGAATTTTATGTGCATGTTGATGCATCTTCTATTGCATTAGGATTAGTACTGGAAAAACCTAGAGAAGGGGACATTGACCATCCATTAGCATTTTCCAACAGAAAACTATCCATGACTGAAATCAATTACACTACTATAGAGAGAGGGGGATTAGCCATGGTGTATGCATTGCAAAAATTCTGACACTACTTGTTGGGAGGACACTTTAAAATGTTTACTGATCACTCCACATTGAAGTACCTAGTCAACAAGCCAGTGTTGGGTTGTAGAATCTACATATGGCTTCTCCTGTTTCAATAATATGATTTTGAGATCATATTTAAGCCAGGAAGAATGAATAAGGGTCCAGACCACCTGTCAAGGTTGGAGCATGGTGAAGAACCTACAAGTCTGGAGGATACACTACCGGATGCACAATTTCTCATCATTAGAAATATTGATGACCAATTCACAGACATAGCCCATATCCTGTCAACAGGCATGGCTCCAGGTGAGTACACGATTCCTCAGAAGAAACAGCTAGTGGTGCATGCTGCAGATTTCTCACTGATAGCTGGCCAGCTATATAAAATGGGACCTGATGAGATACTAATAAGATGTGTGATGGAGACAGAACACCCTATGATCCTCGAAGAAGCTCATGCAGGCATTGCAGGAGGACATTATGTAGGAAAAGAAACTACGCAGAAGGTTCTGCGAGCTGGCCTACATTACATAGAGATGCTAAAGAATATACCAGAGGATGTGATGCATGCCAGTGAGTTGGAAAACCATCCTGAAGAGATGAGATTCCATTAGCACCACAGAGTACCCTATAGGCATTTGAAAAATGGGACATTGACTTCGTGGGACCTATAAATCCACCAAGAAAGCGCACAGGAGCAAGGTATATTATCACTGTGAAAAAATACCTGACTAGATGGGCCGAAGCAAGAGCAGTCAAGGACTGTAGTGAAGCTACAACTACGTGTTTTATATTTGATGAAATAATAACCAGGTTCGGATGCCCTAAGGTCCTTATGAGTGATCAAGGTACACACTTCATCAATAAGACAATTGAAGCCCTGACTGAAGAATTTGTAGTCCACCATCATAAAAGTACACCTTACCATCCATAAGAAAAAAAAATGGTTGAAGAATTCAACAAGATCTTGGAGAAAACATTGACAAATATTTGCAGTGTGAACAGGGATGACTGGGATTTAAGAGTACCGGTAGTACTCTGGTCTTATAGAACCACTTTGAAGAAATTAACAATGCAAACCCCTTTCAAGTTGGTTTATGGTCTTGAAGTTGTTGTCCCAATGGAGTACTTGGTACCAAGATTAAGAATTGTTTCATTTATAGACATGGATGATACTGGCGCTATTCATGAGAGGCTAGCACAGTTGGTCAAACTAGAACAAGACAAATTCATTGCAGGCTTCCATCAACAAATTCAGAAGGAACGAAAAAAGGCCTATCATGACAGGCACATCAAGAAGAAAATATTCAAGCAAGGTGATTTAGTACTGGTATATGATAGTAAGTTTATCAAACACCCTAGAAAGTTCATAATGCATTGGCTCGGACCATATGAGATTGCCTATGTTATAGAAGGAGGAGCTTCTCAACTGAAGACATTGAAAGGAGACTAGAAGGAAGGCTTGGTGAATGGGAGTTGGTTGAAGTTGTACTATGAAAACTAGCTGTCTCACAGCTCTCAGTAGAATCAAGAAGACAAGCATCCAGGTACCAGGTGCAGTTAAAACTAGGTACCAGACATAGAAAAGATAGTATGCACAAGGATGGAAAGGGGGCATATAGCAGAAAGCAAGGGCTACACTGCACAGTCGCAAGTCAAATTAAAACAAGAGGATCATATATCAAGTGCCTCAGGACGAGTCACAAGTGAGTGTTGGGGGCCTGTTGGCCCTTGGTTATGGAAGGAAGTGAATAACAAGGAAGAAAAGATAAAAAGTGAGCTTCGCAAGAGACACAGTGACTGCCACTGGGTCGAAGTGAGCAAAAGAACAGAAAAGATGGAGTGAAGTGTGGAAAAACAAGTTGTTGGATGAGGAGATCAAGGATGACAGATTAGTAAGGAAGATGTACCAAGGATGACTCAGGAAGTGGAAAAATTCATCATTAGATGCCTTGGAGCATCGTGAAATGGAAAAGGAAAGACAGGTTGGTGAAGCCCGAAAAAAATGGGTCAAGTGGACCTAGGGTTGTAGACACCTAGGGTTTTGGTAATTAGGGATTTGACACCTAGGTTTTGACCTAAGGCTATTAGTGAGGGATTATAATGTATAAATAGAGGTTGAGAGGACCTAGGTCGGGTGGGTACTATTGTTAAGCCTTGTTATTGGTTGATTTTTCATTGAGATAACATTGTACTGTGAGTAAGAGAAGTGTTGAGAGTGAGAGTCTTCTGGTATTGTAAGATCTTCAATTGGGTGCGAATATGAAGTCCTATAGTTGGGTGTGCAGGAAGGGCAGAAAGAGATAGAAGAGAAAGGATCTGTTGGACAAGAGCGCAGATCAGAACTGTAAGCTTTATCTTAATATATCATAAGCACAATTTTGTGGATGTAGACCTAGAGAGAGGGTGGACCGCGTACATTTGTTGTTGTGTGTGTGATTGATGCTTTGAGCTCTGTCGTTGTTATATTGTTATCTGCATTATTGTATTAGATCATATCTATAGCTGTGAAGGATAGATCTAGCTAGTTGAATGATATATGCATGTTATGTTGCTATTGTAATAAGAACCACTTGATATTCCCCTAGTTGTAGACATCTTTGTCCTGCAACCCCCTCATAGCTGCTTCGGGTGAGACTGCATCTACTTCACAGGTGCTTCTGAAAGGGCCAATTGCTAAGGCTTGTTGGTGCACTCTTGGAGTTGAACCCTGGGTCTTCCCCTGTGCCAACAATAAGATATGATGATTTGCTATTAAATCCCTCAAAACATCTTCAAAATGGTTATTAATACATACATATTATCAGTAAAAAAAGATTCAATCAACATAATTAAACAACCAAATCACAAGCCCAACATTACTCGCACACCTAAGATTTTGCAGGCCCCATTGCAAACAAAAATTAATTGCTCCATATGATTAGAATTTCTAAGAAGGATTATCTTTAAAAGCTTCTCCCTCTTGTCCTGAAGATTTTTTCTTATGCCTCTTATGATGTTTCAATTGTTCCCTAAGGTTACGATGGTCTTGTTCATTTGATCAACCAATTGTTGGAGGGAATTCACCCTTGCTTTTAGTATTGAATTGTCATGGTGAAGAAGCTTATACAAAGTCTTCCTCTCTTCCAATTGTTGCAGCAACTGGACATTTTCCTTCTGTAATTTTTCAATGGCTAGAGTTTGATCAGACATCTCAGAGGAGGGCTTGGATCCCTTGAAGGATGTAGAGAGTCTATCAATTTTGGGATATGGGGTAGGCATATGTGAGGTAGGAGTAACAAGGGGTTTATGAAGGGAAACAGGTTCATATTTTTTCTCTCCATGAAGATCCAATTCTTCTGTAGACACTTCCCTAAATCTTTTTTGGGGGCTTTCAAGATCGGAGGATACTTGGATAGGGTCCAAAGTGGTTGGGGGTTTTTCATAAGGTTTCCCTCTTGTAATTCAGGAACTTTTGCGAAAATATCCTCCTTTGAATCGATTAGCTCCTCTCCTATTTGTGGGGACTACAGGGAAGTTTTGTTGAATTACCTCTTGTAACTTTTTGGGTGCAGGATCAATAGATGTTGAAGGCATTGGGGAGTTATCAATAGAATTCTTACTCTTCTTTCCTGATGAGGTTGCAGGGGTATCAAAAAGATTTTTGGTCTTTTGTTCTGGTAAAGGGATAGCTTGAGTAGGAGGGTTTAGAGTCTTCGGAGAATGGGATTTGGATGGAGTAACATTCCCTAGATCAAATTTTGTATTGCTAGTATTGATTGTAAGGTGAGGTTTTGAAAATTGGTAAATGAACTCATCCCATATTTTCCCTTGTTTTTCCAACTCGGATGAGACAAGTAGTTTGATGAGGCCATGGTGGAATAGGATATTATGGTGATTGGATACATTCTTTCATACTTGGGAAGACATATTCTCAAGGATTTTTAAGAATTAAAAAGGGAAATTCAATGGCTTATTGAATTGAAAATGAGCTAACAATCGAAAGTGACATGCTTTGAAAATGGAATATCTACCTTCACAAGTTATCATTATGGTGATGACTATCAGAGGGTTAATTAGCTCCTCTTTAATCCAGTCCTTGGAGTATCCCTTGGCTCCAAGGATATTATGAAACTTAGGTTTGAAGACCTTGTTATAGCTCACTTGTGGAAACTGGTGGTGTTTAAACTAGTGGTCTCTAACTCTTGGAAGATTTGTGGCTGAGGCGATTAATTCCTCAGAGACCACAAAGGTGAGACACCCCACATGCTCCATCCTTCCATAGAATCTGAGGGTGAATTTCATAAAAACACCATCATCGTGGACTTGCAAATGAGCCAAGAATAATCCCCACCCTGTGCGAAGGAACACTCCCCTGCACTGTGCGAACTCAGGGATAGAAAATAGGTTAGAATAGGAGGACGACTCATACCGTTTGGGCATGGTGGCAGTGTGGAGAATGGAAAGAGGTGTAATTTGATAGAGGACGAGCATAGCCAGGCAGAGGATGAGCACAATTGAGCAGAGAGCGAACAAAATTGAGCAGAGGGTGAATGCAATGCATAAATGGGATAATCATTTGAGCGATACCTTTGTTCTTGAATGTGACCAAGGTGGAAATGGTTGAATTCATTGATGAATTCATCAGACACAAGTTGCCATGTGTGAGCATGAGTGCGCCAATTTCTAATTCAAAGAGCATATTTTGGGAGGCAATTGTAATGATTAAGTAGTTAGATCAATGTCCCAGTCTTTCAACTTGGAAATTTGATCATAAAAATGTTTAAGAATTGTATCATTTAATATCAATTGCCATTAAATAACTCCAAAAAATTCAAATGATTCTTGGTTACCTGAAATCGTGGACATTTACTGTGTCTATACATCTCGTCTGATTCTTCATATGGTGCATCGTCTAACACCTCATATGGTCTTCTAAATCTCACCTCATATGAAACTCCATATGGTACCCCTGTGCAAAATGCAATTTGTTCATCCTGTAATGGGTGTTTTAATCATAGCATTCAGTTTGAAATTGATTTTGACAGTCATAGTGAATAGGAGCAGAGGCAGGATAAGAGTGTTCTTGTTTTTCCATCATGCTCACACAATCCGTTCCTCTATCTTGCATAAGGCATGTAATTTCAACTCTGTAATGAATAGTCTGTAATGGAAATAAACCAGTTAAGTGGTCTGTTAAGGAAATTTACAACAATTTATAACAAAGGGAATATTTAGCATTTCAAAAATAAAATAACTGTTGATGTAATAGCATGTATCATGAAAACAATACACATAATTTTTTACAAAAATTTCTACTTCTTCTAGGCAGTGTTATCATTTGTCAACTCATGAAACCTCTCCCCCACACCTAAGTATTGTGACACCTCACAATAAAAAATATAGGAAACCAGTCAATTATCCCAATAACTAAATATTTACAGCTTTTTAAGTGTAGAGATAAATTTCACATATCGGTCTGACAAGACAGTTAGAATATGGCCCCACCTATAGGATAGGACATCCTTAATATAGTTAAGAAGAGGTAGGAGAGAGAGTTTTGAGATAGTCTCAAAGTTAGTTCCCAATGGAAAATTTATGGAGTTCATTAACCTTGTCTTAACCATACATACTTCATGTCATCTTTGTCTACAAGTAATGTCATACATTAGGACAAGTTTAAATTTCTTATTATTTTTTGTTAGATTATCATCCTCGCTAGGTAGAATGCCCTGCTGCCAGTAATCTTGTTCAGTACTCTTACGGGTTTACCTAGTCATACCACAGGCCAATACTCACTGCCAGCAGACCTGTTCAATATCCAGACAAGTTATCCATTTACACCCTCAGAGACTGGCCCTCCATCTTTTAAGATTTTAGTATAATATTTCTTTGTGGAAGAAGAAGCGGGGACAACTCTGAAAAAAACTTTTTCTCTTTTTTCAATTGGGATGGTATTTATGTTAGAGGATGACTTTCTGTTATATATTCCTTAGTGATTTTCCTGATGTAAGAGGTAATTAAGAAGACATGGCCTATCTAAATATATGATATAGTCAATCATTTTTAGTGTGTAGTGGATGGTACCATTGGGAAAGAACATAAATGTATATTTAGGCTCAACTCATTTTCTTCCTTTTTTTTTATGTTTCCATGGCTAACCGCTAATCAGACCTCCTTGTTACTCTTTAATAAAGATACTTTACTCACTTACTCATGGTTCTTGTGGAAACTGTATGAGTTACCTCTAAGATTGATGGTTACAGTATCACTTCCTTATATAGTGGTGAAGGTTTAAGAGAAATTATTATTTAAGATGCCTTGAAAAAAAAGAAGATGAAAATCTTTGCAAAAACATGGCTAATTACAACAAGTCATTATTCAATTGATGCTTGACAGACAACAAGGTTCAAGTATAGTAATATTTTGAAGAAAAACCTTCCTTTAAATCTCCTTGAAACTGTCTATTCCCGGTGAAATAAATACCTACATAAATCTCTAGAACTGTCTATCAACAAAATTCAAAATTATTTACATATGTACAGTCGGAAATTCAAAAAACATTCAAGAACAAGGGGGGACTTCTCCATATACTAAGGCCAATGCCTTTTCAGTTGACATGACCTATAGAAAATCTTCTTTGGAAATGGGCATGTGCTAAAGTTTGAGTTAGTGTCCATTTGCTACAAAGGAGGCTTGTCCATCGTCAATTGTTTTGATTTTCACAGCTCCATTATCATATACAATGACTACCTTGTAAGTACCCAACCATCGAGTGGTGGGTTTTCGTTTGAAAATTTTAAATCGAGAGTCAAAAAACAAAGCCCAATCACCAAGTTGGAAGTGTTTCTTCTTAATAAATGTGTCATGTCACTTGCTCCTCTAGTTTTGGACTAATATTTTTCATTGGATAACATCTTTCCTGATCTCGTCCAACTCATTTAATTGTAGGGATCATTGTTTCTGAGTGTCATCTAAGTTTAATACCAATTCTGCAGCAATACAAAAGGTCCTCACTTGGAATTCTATTGGTAGAAGTACTTGTTTCCTGTACACTAGCTCATAAGGGGTATGCCCAATGGTGTTTCTCCAAGTGGTTCGATATGCCCACAAAGCCTCTGGAAGCCTATCAACCCAATCCTGATGATGCAATTGAACATTCTTGGTTAGGATAGCTTCCAAAACTTTGTTTGTGGACTCTACCTGACCATTAGCTTATGGGTGGCATGGAGAAGAATTGCAATTCTTAATCCCATATTTCTCTATTATTTCTCTCATCATATTGGAAGTGATATAAGTGCCATGGTTTGTAACAATTTCAAGAGGAACATCGAAGAGGGTAAATATGTCTTCATAAATAAATTCAACAATGGATTTTTCTGTAGCCCTAAATAGGGATTTTTCCTCTACCCACTTGGTGACATAATATGTACAAACCAAAATATAATTTTCTTACGAGACATGGGTGAAATTGGTCCTACAAAGTCAAGGGCCCATTTCGCGAAAGGTTCTATCATAACTTGGGCATGCAAGGGAATTTCTTCAACTGACTTGGGTCTTTCTATCCTTTGACAACTATCACAACTCTTCACATAATTGGCAACATCCTTGAAAGTTCTAGGTCGATAGTAACCTAGATGTAACACCTTATATGCTCTATGTTTGTTAGAAAAATGGCCACCACATGGTCCATCATGACAACTTCGTAGTATTTTTGGTATCTCATCTTCTCGGGCACATCTATGAATAATCAAATAAGGACCTGTATAAAAAGGTCATGACCAATCGAAGAGTAATTGGCACTTTGAGTAATAATTCTATGGTTTTCATTAGGTGACAAATGCAACGATAACTTCCTAGTATCCAAATACTGTTCCATATTCACAAACCATGGGGTATTTACAAAGAGGGAAAAAAGGTGCTCATCTGGGAAACTATCATCTACGAGAATATCATCATCCTCATTTTTTATGTGTGAAAGAAAATCAACTACCAAATTTTCCTTTCCAGGTCAGTTAGGGACGGTTATATTAAACTCTTGCAATAGCAGGAGCCACCTAGTCACTCAACCATTAGTTATGGGTTTATTCATGAGAAATCTAATGGAGGAATGATATGTGTGTACAAAAAATTTGTAACCTGTGATGTAGTGTCTAAACTTATTGATAGCATGAACTACTGCCAATAATTCCTTCTCGGTAACTGTATAATTTAACTCGGCAGGGGATAAGTTCTTGCTCACAAAATAAATGGCATAGGGATGCTTGTCTTCTTTCTGCCCTAATACTCCTATTGCAGTGTTGAAGGCATCAATGGATATATGAAATTGGAGAGCCCAATTGGGATCTTTAAGAACTAGTGCCACAGACAACTTATAATTCATGGTTTCAAAGGAAGTTTGAGACTTCTTAGTCCAAACAAAATCAACATCCTTTATTAACAATCCAAACATAGGTGCAACGATCTTTGTGAAATTTTCAATAAATCGTAGGTAATATCCAGCATGTGAAAGAAATATTCTCATATTTTTCTAAGTCTCAAGGGATGGTAGTGTGACAATGACCTCAATCTTAGAAGGATCAACTTTAATCCCTTCAGATGAAACGTGATGTCCTAGAACCACTCCTTCAATCAACAACATTTTACATTTTTCATGACTTAAAGACAAGTTCATTTCTTAGCATCTGATAAGGAATTTTTCTAAGTTATCTAATGCTTCCTAGTAAGTATTGCCATATACTGTGAATTCATCCATGTATACTTCCACACAATCATGAATAAGATCGAAAAATATCCCTAGTACTTCTCATTAAAATGTGGTAGGAGAATTACACAATCCAAATGGTAAGACCCTATAGGCATAGGTTCCCCAAGGACAAGTAAAGGTAGTCCTATTCTAATCCTCAGGTTCTATGAGAATTTTACTGTACCCACTATATCCATATAAAAAGGAGAAATATTTATTTCTAGACAGGGTATCCAAAACATGGTCAATGAAAGGAATGGGAAAATAATCCTTTAGAGTGGCCTTGTTAAGCTCCCAGAAATCAACACAAATTCTCCATTTCCCAGTCACTTTCTTTGGAACTACTACAAGAGGGGATACCCATTTACTGTCAGAGATGGGATAAATAAATCCGACATTTAATAACTTTTGGATATCCTCTTTTACTATATCTTTGAGTGCTAGGTTCATCCTTCTTCGAGGTTTCCTAACAGGTGTTATTTCCTCCTGGGTATATATATGATGAATTCATGTGCCAGGGTGTATACCCTTCATGTCAGTGTATTCCCAGGAGAATGCCCCTGATTATTCTTTAAGGATACTTACTAACTATTTTTGTTGGTCTTCATCTACCCCAAATTTTATATGTTGGAAGTTTCTTGGGCTAATCTCATAGGGCATGGTATAAGATGTGGTAGAATTACTATATCAAAGATGAAATATGTCGAAGAAACAATGGAAGGGTCCAATTGTTCCTAAAATTCTTCCCCAAACATGTACTCAAATTGGGGAAAATATTGTGGAAAATAAACACACGTGATAGCAGAAATAAACTAATTGATCACATTCTTCGTTGTGTGCTCCTGAAGTGCCCATGAATGATCACTTGGAAACATGGGTTCTTCCCAGTGCTCATTCTCATATGGAAATTCAATCCACCATAGATTATCCATGATAGTTTGGGTTGGTGGGTATATGGTGAGCATCTAGATAGAGAGTCCATTTGAAATGGTCATTTCTCCCTCTCTACAACCAATAAATGCATTGGTTGTGGCTAACCAAGGTCTTCGCAAAATAACAGGATGGACTTTGGTAGGGTCCTTTGAGTGGATGAACAAAAAGTCTACTGGGTACTCCCATGAGGCTAAAGTAACTATGATATCATCCAAAATTCCTTCAGGTATAACCCTAGTCTTATCTGCTAATTCCAAAATGGTTGGGGTAGGTCTAAGAAAATGTTTTAACTATAATTCCTCCAAGGTAGTAACGGTCATAACATTGATGGTTGCCCCTAGGTCTATGATAATTTTCCCAATGTAAGCCTCATTAATGGTTATGGTCACTACGTGGTTTCCTACTAGTATATAGTGATGCCATTTGGATTGAAGAATGCACCAATCATCTTTTCCAGGGTGGTGGTTGAAGTGTTTAAGGAGTTTTTACATAAATTTCTGGAAGCATATTTTGATGATTGGACTATTTTCGGCATTTTGCAAAATCATATTGAATATTTAAGACTAATGTTGGATAAATGTAGGCAGTGTCATATTTCCTTGAACCTAAGGAAGTGCATCTTCTTTTCACCCTTTGGAGTGCTGCTGGGCCATATTGTGTGTAAGCAGGGATTGCTAGTAGATCCATCCAAGACTGCCATTATAGTCAATCTACCCCCTCCTACTTCAGTCAAACAACTACGCACTGCGTTGGGACATACTGGATACTACAAGAAGTTAATTAAGGGCTATGGACATATCACATCACCCATGTAGAATATTTTAAATAAAGACTGTCAATTTCATTGGACAAAAGAATGCCAGTAGAGCTTCGACACACTGAAACAGAAAATGGCTACTGCGCCCATTCTGGTTTTCCCAGAATGGAGTAAGGAACCTCATGTGCATGTCGATGCATCTTATATCACATTAGGAGAAGTGTTAGCACAACCAGGAGCTGGAGACATTGACCACCCGTTAGCCTTCGCTAGAAGGAAGCTATCAACAACTGAGATTAATTACACCACCTCTAAGAGAGAAGGATTAGCCATGGTGTATGCACTGCAAAAGTTCCACCACTACTTGTTGGGAAGACATTTTAAGATGTTCACTGATCATTCTGTGCTTAAATACTTATTCAAAAATCTAGTGTTGGGGGGAATAATATGCATATGTCTTCCGTTGTTTCAGGAATATGATTTCGAGATCGTGGTTAAGCCAAAAAGAATGAACAAAGGTCCTGACCACTTGTCAAGAATGGAACATAGAGAAGAGCCTACTAGTTTGGAGGATACATTGCCAGATGCACATTTGTTGGCCATCGATAATGTTGATGATCACTTCGCAGAGATAGTGCAGTTTATGTCAACATGATTGACACCTAATGAATATATAATTATTCAGAAGAAATAGTTGTCAGTGCGCGCTATAGATTTTTCACTTATAGTTGGAAAACAATACAAGATGGGACCTGATGAGATATTGAAGGGGTGTGTCATGGAAGAAAAGAGACCATTGATCCTCGCAGAAGCACATGAAGGCATTGTAGGTGGACACTACGTAGGGAAAGCAACAACGCAAAAGATTCTTAGGGATGGCCTTTGTTAAGCCCTAATATTGGTTCATTACCCCTTAATTGGGGCATATTATATTAGTAATGTTATTTTATTTATGTCGGCTTTAGGCCATTAGTTGTAATTATACCTCCTAGTCTCCTATATATACCAAGGAGACATTTTCATGTTGAATCATCTTGGACTTGAACATTTAAGTGGGGTAAAAGGAGGTTTCCCCCTCGAAGAGGCTTATTATCTGAAATTATCTCTTTTTCAAGGCGTTGAGTACTTTTCCTGAGGTTTTTATATGCTATATTGATGTTTGGTTCTTAACATATGGTATCAGAGCTCAAGGTCTTGGGGTTTCGCTGCTACATCTGAGACACCATGGAATTTTTGCTATAAATTTTCTTCTACAATGTTTCAGAAGGAACGGCTTGGAGGATATTTATAAAAATAGATCCAGGTATGTTGGGATCAAAATTCAGCTCCTGAGGCCTTATATTTTCGGAGATACAACCTGTACAAGATAGGGTTCTAGAATCATCTTCAAATGAGTCATTGCAGAATTTTCACTATAAATTTTTTTTGTAACGTTTCAAACCCTGAACTCTGGAGGCCGTTTACAAAAATTATAAATGTATCTGTGGTAAAAATTTCAGCTTCTGGGTCATCTTAAATTTGTAGATACACCCTTTGTAAGATAGGGTATCTGACTAGTCCTATTGACTAGTCTCAAGAAGGTGTTCCAGGTAAAAAAATCATAAATTCTTCCTAGAGTATCCAAATTGCATGGGACTGGTTGCATTGGATCATGGAAAGTCCGTAGTATATTGGGTGTGAGTTTCAGAATTTTATATAAATTATTTGGTGCGGGGCACACTATACAAGTGAGATCGCCTGGAAAGATCAAAAATAGGCAAGTTGCGGGGAAGTTACCGTAAATTCCACTTGGCACATGCAATTTTGATCAAACCTGTGGAATTGTAGAGAATAAATATCATATAAATACATAAGAGAAAGTTTCATACCCAAAAGGGCCAAAAATTGGGAGATACAACAGAAGAAATATTTTCTAGTAGAACCACCTCAAAATCAAGGTTCAAAAGTGATACTTGGCCAACATGCCACTCAAAAAGGGAACTTCTACACCAAATAAGCCTCCAGAAAATCCCACTTGGACTCTTGATGAAGGTGAAGAAATGCGTAGGGACATAAATGAACTACAAAATAAGATGGATTCAATGGAAGCTAAGATGGATTCAATGGAAGCTAAGTTGGATACTAAGATGGATTCAATGGAAGCTAAGTTGGATACTAAGATGGATCCAATGGAAGCTAAGTTGGACACTAAGATAGATGGTTTAAAAGGGGAGATCATGGAAGTATTGAAAATTTTCATAACAGAGAAGACACCTGAAAGTGAAAATGCATCCCATGAAATTCATGATGTGGACACAAGGAAGGTGAAT
>ML782491.1:342810-378615 GCA_009831015.1 Picea engelmannii | reverse complement strand
CAAACGATCTTCCACCTTCACATGGTTGGTTTTGTTTAGTAGAGAATAAATTATTCCCAAAACCAAGAGGATCTCATTCATGAGGTATTCCCCTTTACTATTTCTAGAGTGTCATACATGTTTAATTATTATTCAGTCATATAATGTTTAATTATGTTTTTCAAATGTAGGATCATTTATTTTTAGTTATTGTTTAGTCATTTAATTTCTATTATTGTCTTTTCCAAATGCAGGTTTGAAGGGCGGTCACCTCCACGATCCACAACACATTTTTGACAAGGTACAAATCATTTACTTCTCTTGCATGATTAGATAGTTAAATTATTAGTTACATTGTCTAGTATTTATTTCATGCATTAGTTAATTACATTAAACTCAAAAAATTGGGCTTCATGCCTCTTCCAAATATTTACATAAACAAGTTTATTTTTAATTAATTTATCTGAAAATGACATAGACATCAAATTTCCTTTGTATGAGCTAGGATGAAGATTACATGTAATATGAGTGATAAGTAAGAGATATTGAACTATGTACAACTTCCATGTTTACAAGTAGTAGATCCATTATTAAGAACATAGCACCCCTTTGATGGTTGTATCTCACATACAATTATCATGGGTTCTCTAACAATAGGTTTTGGATATGGAGTTGGAGGACCTTCTTTCCTTTCACACTCTATACAGGATTTTAGTCGAAATCCACTTGGATTTGATGAAGAAAGAAATAAATTTCATATTCCACAAAAGAGGCAGTAAAAGGAAGTGAAATTCAACCTAAAATGATGCCCAAAAAATATTGAAAGAGTCATACATCTAAAAAAAATGTTTAATGAAACGTACAATAGCATTTGTAACCACAAATTTATGAAGCTTTCTCTAGATAGGAAATACTTAATGAAGAAAAATCCACTTTCATACTTTGTGTTTGAAAGAATATGAGATTTTCAAATGCACTAACTACCTCTAAAACCAATGCTTTGGAAAAACTCTCAACCCCTACATATTCTTCAAGTGTGGGACAACTTTGGAAGTGTGTTGTACCAAACCATTGAGTTTCTTTGGCATATATAAAAAAGCATCTTTCCTCTACTCCATTACAATCCCTCCAAAATGGACATGACCCATCACACTATATTTTAAAGAGACAACTTTCCAAAATTGTATGTCAAATGCCCTCTAACACAACTTTTTCTAAACAATTTACCTTTTGAGCATGGTTATAATCACCCCATATTTGTGACTCTTGGTGACCATGGTTCCACAAATCCTTCCAAAATAGATACCTTGTCTAGCCAATATCTTTCCTAGAAACATAATCGAGAGTCCAATTTGTCCACTTAGACACAAAAACATCAAAATCAACCTTGATTCCAAATCCCAATCATTATGTGGCCCTCAAAATACAATGATAGAAAACCAAAAACAAATTTCCATGCATCCCACATCATTTTAAGAAGAGTTGAACCTAAAAGGAAGGCCTTAGCATTGCCAATGAGGTCACACATATGGAAAGGTACTTTAATAACTTGAATGTGATCCCCATCACATCTGTTGTCGAAATAAAATATACCAACATCCCTCTCTACTACCTCAGCTACCCATTTTCCAATAAGAGATATTTTTTGAACTCTTATGTATATGATATTCAAACCCCCTTGATCCCTTGGTAAAGTGTAAATATCCCATGACACATATGGAATCGTTCTCGCCTCACCCTACTTTCCCCAAAGAAATCTTATGAAAACTCACTCCATCATTTTATAGGATAATCAAGAAGGGAAAGGACAAGAATAGTGTTGGCATAGGGACAGACCCAAGGTTCAACGCTTCAACAACGCACCAAAAAAACCCTAACTATCGACCCTTTCAGCAACACCTGTGAAGAAGATGAAGTCTCACTCGAGGTAGAGGAATGGGGGGTTACAAGACTCATGTGTCTACAACCAAGCTAGGACACAAATCTATGATTACAATACTTAACAGAGCACTTAAACAAAAATATCCATTAGTTCTTGAATCTCATCCACATCACAGATAAAACCCTTATTACAATGCAGTAACAATAAAGATCAAGAAATTCTAATCACTTAGCACATAGCATTATCTCAGACCTAGCATTGAATCGTCTTTAAGCACTAATAAAAAACATCATATGCATTCATCATACATTAGAAAAAAAACACTAAGCATAAATCACATTGCACAAAGCATATTAAGACACAAGATATACGTGGTTCACCCCCGTGTGGCGCTATGTCCACCAACTTCTTCTTCTTCTTTATTATTCTTCAATATTCTTACATTCCTCTGCTCTTGTGCACAAAGCCATAGATCCAAGCTTCGCACTGGATAGGTGATCTGCGCACAATGCATTAGATCCACCTTCCCTAAACTAGGTCAAGGCATAGAGCCAACTCCTTATCAGCACAAAGATTTACACAGTCTATTGCACTGAGAAAATTACAATCTCTTGCACCAAGCCAACATTAACCTATTATGCACATAGCCAATAACTCATAGTAGTACTTCTTACATTGCTTAGCTACTTATTTATACATTTACAAAAAGACTTAATCATGGGTAAAACCATGGGATGACATCCCTTAACCCATTACATAAACCTTAGTAGACCCTTTGTTGGGTCCACAAGTCTACAAAATATGTGAGATTCTGCAATGCCTGCTCCACCTAGGCACTCCATATTTGACCAGACTGTTGAAGTCCCAAAAGTGGTCAAATATAACCAATGTTTCCTCAAAAAATGGTCAAGGGCCAACAGGCTCCCAACACTCACCTGTGACTCATCTAGAATCACTCAGATATGGGCAGCACTTGTTCAAAGGCCTTGATCTTAGATCGAGCTTCCTCGACTTGCTTCTTCTCCAGACCTTCTTGCTCAATGAACTCCTGAATCACTTGATCTGTAGCAAGCCCTTCCAGGTGTTGTTCCATTGTTGCATCCATTTGATCCATCTTCGAGCCTTGTCCTTCAATCTCTTCAAAAAACATGCAGGCTTCATCCTACACTGACTTTAGTCTCTGTGTAACTCCCATGACTCTACTTTGGATGGAAGTAATCTTCTACTGTACTGCGCATTTTTCCTGTGATATTTTCATCGTCTCAACTACAATAAGCATCTTCATCTATTCTTGCACGGTGGATGCCTACTTCTGCACCTCTTGGAGTTGTGATTCTAGTTTTCTCAGCTTTGGATATTTTGCAAGGCACTCATAGGTCTATGCACTTCGATCAATCAGTTTCTTACACTCTGAGGCAAGTGCCCTAATTCTTTCTACTACGTTCCTAGAAGGTTTCTCTCTTTGGTCGCGCACTTCCTGCGGAGTGATAGGTACTGCTTGGAACTCTAACTCCATTATATATGCTTGGAGATGTTGAATGGATTTAGCAAGATTCCCTACTTGCATCTCGGTTGACTCTCGTTCCTCCTATGCTAAGACCGACACAGAGCGAATTGATTTAGTTATCGCTTCTTTTACTGTAGTATGCTCTGTGAGAAGCTAGTATTTTTCTTCCTATATCTTCACATTGTTCTACTCGAACTTTGCCTAAATTTCACTTTTCTCCTTCCACGCAACTTGAAGTTGCTCTAAGACCTCCTCCTTTTATTGCTTCAAGGATTTTGTAGCCTTTTCCTTTTCTTATTGAACTCAAAGAAGTTGATCCTTTGTTTCATATGTTAATCTTCGTAACTGGGCGAGTTCATCCCATAATTCTGCAATTTTCGACGAAGAAGGTGCAGTAGATACTGTGCGGCTCAAATGGATGGATTTTTGTATGTCTTTCAGCTCCTTCTCTGTTATTTCATACAATGTTTCTTACTTCTCTCCATGTCTCTATAATATATCCTCTGAAGAGTCAGCCATGGCTATGATCATGACAGTGAGATTGTCCACTGTGAGCACATTCTTAGGATGAGGCTTATTGGCGTGGGTCTTCTTTATTGTTGAGGGTTTCTGAGGAGAAACCTTCTTTTTCTTTGATATTTCAGCCTCTGTAGGGGGATCCTTTGGTGGTGTAACTTCACCTTTGAATTTATTTTCTCTTTATTCCCCTTCTTCTTCTGGATTCACTTCGTCACCTCCTCCTCCTACGGGTGAGTCAGGCCTACTTTCCTCAGAGGCATTGTCCTCATCATCAGTTTCTATATTCTGCACTTACTCCTTATTCTTCTTTTTCTTCACGCTATTCTGTCCATCATGCTTGACCTGGGTAACCAAGGGACTTCCGATGATGTCAGGGTCAGAGAGTTCTGCATCTTCCACTGGTATGAGAAATTTTGTTGGCCATTCTTTGGTGATCTCTTTCATGTCTTCGTCAATCAGTTTATAATAGGATTGTATCTCCTCTTTACTTTCATCCCTAAGCACAATAATGTAGATAAAGTGTCGATCTACATAGAACTTCGCTAGTGGTCTGTACTGGTGCAATGTACTGGGTGTCATTCATGGAAATGATTCAATAGCATGCTTCAATTGTTGGTAGTAATCATGTAAGACAATATTCGACTGCCACTTCTTCAACATGTCATTTGTATACCACAAGGTATAGAACCTCACAGCTAATATCTCTGATGGCTTAACTTCTAGAAATGTCTCTCCTTCTGGCATCTTCCAAAGGACAAAGGAGATCAGTACCAGTAACCAACTAAAATGGAATTCATAGCCCAGATCTTGTGCTTTACGACAGTCCTTCTTGATCTCGTTGACGAGGTAACTCACCTAGTTTATTTTCATTCCTTCTATGCACTTCCCTATGAGTTCTACTACGAATCCAATGACATGCGTCAGATGGTTCTTTTTGACAAGATTGCTAGCTATAAGCTAACAAGCTAGGCACACTATGCCATCTTGGATGGAGGCTACCCTGTATCCTCTCTTTCCCTTCTCTACATCGCCATAATCCTCCTTTATGCGTTGTTCCAGGGAGTGATCTAAAATATTCCCCAGGTAGAACTGTTGAGGATATGGTCCCTGCATGCTCAGTCCTATGATGAGGTGGATTAACGTCGGATCCACAGTGAAGCACCTGTCGAGCCATAGATATCCTCCATGATAGCACGAAATGAGGAGTTTAATGCAAGTGTTAACCTCCTAGTGTTAGCCAAAGTGAGGGATCTTCATCACATTCAGGATCATTGATTGTGCGAGATCCTTTATCCATGACTGGTAGACTATGCGTATATTATTCTGAGTCGTCTCATCAGATACCTATGCATCATGAGCATTGCATAGTTCTTCCGGTCTTCGAGTTTGAATTCGTTGTTCTTCAGGGCTGGTATATGTCCTAATTATGGTCCAATTGCATGTATCCCCTTCGATATGTACACAATGATCAACATATATTCAAAGTCGTGTGGGATACTGTCATGACTAACTGTGCTAGCCAAAGGTGGTATGTATTCAGGAAAGACCAATGGGATCTGCTTTGTGTTAGCCAGATCATCACGGTGCTTTCTTCGCTGCTCAGTCACGGTCTGGATAGAACAACATCCATTTGAGGGGGATTCTTGAAATCCTCCAGTCGATGACACCTGTATTCCTACATACATAACTCTCTCACCCATGATCTCCACAAGAATCTCCTCCACATATTTCTTTAACGCGCTATGTTCGCCTATCAGTCACACTTGTAACCAACTAGATCGGTTAGGGTAAAAAACAAGTGAGGTAATCACATGGACGGTAAGGTCTAGAAATCACAACGTGGTATGAAATTAATTCTCTATTAGCTTGGATAATCACGGATGGAAAAAAGTGGTCCTTATGCAATGTTCGATGGGTTAAATAAGAAATTGTTGTAACAGATTCTTCCAATGGGAAGGAATTCCTCAATCAATACGAGTACATCCATTATGGCATGGTCCCAATGGTACAATGGTGGTCTTTCCATTAATTACTTCATTTCTAGCCATTCCAGAGCGTTATTCTAATGGTCGAGGCACCTCCAATGATCATATAGGCTCGTCATGGCAAAGTCCCATTCTGTGCGATTCTGTTATTCCGATGAGGTTCAAGTTCTGCAGATGTACCTCCTGCGAAGTCTTCCTTCTATTTTTTGTAGCTTCCTGTAGCTTAGATGTTATCACTAGAATTTCATCCGCAAATGGTTACAGGAATCCAACATCTCTAAACACCCATTAGTTCATCCATGGCCCAAAAAATGCATTTCCAAAGGGCACAAAACTATACAATTGGTTATAAAATCATCATGCCCTAAGAATACAAAGGAAGCACATGCACGTGTGCCAGTCGAAAACACTGGAAAAGTGAACATGCACCTGATGCACGATTATGGACGCAAAAATCTGCGCATACCTCATAACAACGCATTTATGTTTTTGGTCAGCCTTCCATCCACTTCTGGTTTATCTCCCAAGTTGATTTAACACCCAAATCCAAGAAAAATCCAAGTGGGGGGCTGGTCAAAGACCTAAGGGTTCCCTAAAGAGCCCCTTGTTCACACTAAAGACTGGTTAAATAATGCCTCAAAGATTTTCTATAAAAAGAGGCCATGGGTGCACTATATTTCCAAGAATTCATTTGTATTGTTATGCTACCTATATTCTCTTGGAGAAACCTCTTTCCTCATTAGAGCATACAAGCATCATCTCATTTAGCCATTCACATCACCTCTTGAGTGAATGAGATTTGGATTTCTTCACCATTTCCTTCCAGTTTGTTATTTTTAAGAATATCTCAATCATTGGGGGTTCAAGAGCCCTCCCTTGGAGGAAGAGGGGACCCATAAGTCTCCCTTTCTCTTTGGTGTTTTCCCACTAATTCAACTTATCCATTGGTGGCATGAATGTTGTGTATTTTTTGTTCTATTTCCCTTATGCACTCTAGTTTAGTTTATTTTATTGTTATTACCTTAATTGTTTGTTTATTTATTATGCTTGATGTTTCTAACTCTTGCATTCATGTCTGTCATGTCTAGCTAACCCAACTAGACTTGTAAGTGTCCTTCTTTTGCTCATTTAGGTGACGAAAAGGATACAACAGATTGGCGACTTCATTGGGGATAGGTATCAATTTCCTCCCCATTTGGGTTGTTTGAGAAATTATTTTTGTTTTAGTTAACTTGCAGGAACCATAACTGGCCCATGCTTGCTTGCAAAAAGCTAAATTTGGAGCTGAGTTGAGAGAATTTCATCCAAAAATTTTCTTCTCAGCCATGTAACAAAAAGTGCATGGGTTTTTCAACCCACAGGAATGTCTTTCAAGCATGTGTGCCAAACTCATTGTGTTTCTCAGCGCATTCTGCACTCCTATGCCAACATGTCATTTTTTATTTTGTGCATTGGCGCCACATGCTCCTCTGTTTACTCTGCGACCAGAGCATTTGTTTAGAAATTCACACATTGCAAGGGTTTTTGTGATATGTTGAAGGCCCATAATATTCTTAATATTGATTCTATGCAAATTTTAATATGCACCACACTTAGATTCCCTCTCCACATGAAGGGTTAGTCAAAACATAGGCACTTAGGGGGGTTAAAATCCATATTTATCCTCTTTTTTCTTTCATTTTCCCACATGGATGGCTTGATTTGATTAAAGTTAAGTTGGAATCATTCTATATCACATATATAACCACTTGCATTAGGACCAAAAATTGAACATCAATCTTTGATTATGCTCTTCTCTTGTGCCATAGAGCAATCTTGAGAATCAGAAAAACGATTGAGGGAAAATTTCATCTCCCTTAAAAGACAAAATCTTTAGGAGAGGACAACAACCCCCTCGGGAATCCTCTTATTTTATTTTTCAAACACATCTTAAAATAGCAAGGGCCCATACATGCCCACATGCTACAAATATAGGATAGTTTTTGAATTTACTTTCTTAGATTACATCACTAGGGAAGTTTAAAGGTTTTGTAACAGACCCATACATGCCCACATTTCCACAATCTAGGATAGTTGTTGAAGATTTCTTAAATTAAATCACACTAGGGAGTTAAAAGATTGGTAAGGACCCATATGTCCACATGATAGTTCTCTAGGGACTTTAAAATTCCACAAGGTTGTACCAATGGAATTTAGTAAATTAGGTAATCAAGACTTGTAAGGACCACATGAAGTCCACATGCAACAACGTGACACCTAACTTATTAAAAATTTGGCACACTTTCACTTGTTCACACACAAAGTCATTACTCACTAACATAGTTTCATCCATAATCGTGGAGGTTGAAGTAAGTTTCCTCCAAAGGGATCCCGAAATGCCCCACCCTTTTCTTGACGAAACTATCCACTCCCACTTAAATTCAACGAGGTTGGTTCACATCCCCAATCTCTCAAAAAACCACATCTAAAAGAAAATTTTAGTCTAGGTAGGATCTTGGGGATAGGCATCCAAATAACTCCCCATTATCTGGTTCTCACATCTTCAAACAGTAGAAGTTGTCAAATAGGGAACTTTAAATCCTCCAAGTCAAGTGTTCCTAACACCATAAGGTAGGGATATACCCGTGAAGGTTTGAAGGCCGAGGTCCAGTTGTTCTATGCGCCCCCCCTTGAGGCACTCACCTCTTGGAGGGGATCCAGTCTGTGACCCATTTCTAAGGCCAAAAATCTAAATGTCGCACTTTGAATGAGGTACCTAGTGACCCAATTTTAGGACATCTACCCGGGTGGCAATTGTGGGCTGCAATTGCACATTGCTCAAATTTTGTGTGGCTATTGGGAAATATCGCCAACTCTTTCGAGATATGCCCCCTCTACCCCTCATTATAACTATTTTTTTCATCCTTCACTAGTTCCTCTTCTAGTGGCTTTAGACCCCACTATTGAGTGCTATTGGAAGGTCCAATGCTATTTTGAGAGGAAGGAAGTTACATTTTTTTTAGGACACGAGCATTTGTTTTCTTTTTTCTCCCACATGGAAAAAATATACCTACCCACATGTATGCTTCTTTATCAATTGATTTATGTATGATTCTCTTGTGATTATGTGTGATTGTGAGATATATTTTGAAGGTCCAAAAATTATAAAGACTCTTGTTCATTTATTGCTCTCATCACCATTTTCACACACCCACTTTGCTAGTCGGACATCATAGGGGACCCACAAAATCCCTGTCATTCCAGATGCTTTCTAAATATCCCTTCTATTCTAGGGGGAGTTCCTATTCTTTCCAACTCATTGGCTCCACCTTCTTACACCCCTGTGAGTGATACTATCTTGGGATATGCTTTGCTTGGTTCCACTTTACTTGGGTCCACTTCCCAAGGTCAACCATCCACTCGCTTTCCTTTACAAGGAAGTGGGGGGAAAACTTATTCCCAAGGAGGAAGCAAAACCCCACCTAACCCACCTCAAGGTTTAGGTACACAAAACATTCACACCATGGAGGGAACTAATCCTCCACTGCCACCACAGATTCCCTACTTGGTTTCCCTCAACATACCAGATCTGACTAAGCTCACCAATGATCCTATATTACATGACCCCACATGGCCTACAATGCCTACCAAACTACCTTCAAAAATCCCCAACTTTGAAGGGAAAGTGGGAGATGACCCGACCAACCATATCATGACCTTCCACTTATGGTTCTCTTCAAACAAAATCATGGATGACTCCGTCCGATTGAGGTTATTCCAATGCATGCTTACTGGCCCATCAACCAAGTGGTATGTAGAAGAAAAATATGGGTCCCATGTGACCTTTAAGTCTTTGGCCAAATCATTTTTGAACTTATTTCAACTACCAATCCATCATGACAATGGTCTCAAAATACTCTTAGAGTTTAAACAAACCTCCACCACACATATCGTTGACCACATTCACAAATGGCGTCGACGATGTAGTCTATGAAAAGCCGAAGCCACCAAGCAACAATGCCTCAATTGGTTTCTCAAATCATTTGTTTCCCTCCTTTCCAAGGATGTGGCCGCCACCTTCCTTCAGTTTGAAGAGGAAGCCATAAAAAAGGCTCAACAGTTCAAAATCATTTATTCACAGTCAGAATACTTATATATGGTACTACCTGACACCCTGAGACCTATGCCATTCAGCCAAGACAAATCTGGGATGTCTCACTCAGCGGATGGATTGATTGGTACCACAAAACACCACAATAAACACCCCCAACAACCACTTATGTATGGAACACCTCAATATTCATCGGTATATGGAAGACCCCCTTATTATCCTCCTCCCCCTTATCAACAACCATACCTTATCACCCTTCCTCCACCCATAAGTGGACCACCGTCAGCACCCACAACATACCCAACTGTCCAACAAGGCTTTGGTGCCCCCTCTACCTCAGCTTACACCCTAAGAGATAGTGAAAGAAATACACCTTCCTATGTACCCTACTGATCATTACCAAAAAATAATCCATACTTTCAATTTCCTGGCCCTCCATAGCCCATAGATCCACCATAAGGACACTCACATGCTGGGGTTAACTTTTTTCAGCTCTCTCCCATTTAGCAATATCAAAATTTTGAACAACTTAATATTAAAAATCCGACCCATGAGTCGAATAATGCCAAAAATAAAGAAAAAAATAGAAACAACAATAATCCAAGACCAGAAGGGAATCACCCCCAACATAACCAACCTATCGGGGGAAACTACAATTAGGGGAACCAGAACCCCCAAGGGGGGAATAACAACAAATTCTAAGGGAAGAATAACAACAATATTCGAACAAACTCCCCTTGTGCCCTTTGCGGTGAGTATGGCCATTATACTCACCATTTCCCTCAAATTTAGGACTTTAAATGGATGAAAGAATCTGGAAATGGATCATGTCCCCCAGCACCACCTGCCCCACAGCAAGCCCCTCAAAAATATGTGCAAAACCCACCCCAAGTCATGTTGTAAAACCCCATTCCACACCAAGGGGTGATGAACACCCAACATGAGGTGCATCCAGCTCCACCACAAATGGGATAGTATCCAAACCCAAGCACTTATGTAGATCGTACTATCCTCTTCACTAGTGAGGAAGAAGTTCTTCTACAAACATCGCAGTCGTCAATACAACACACCCCTTGACTCCCCTCCCACTACCTCAGAAGCAACCCCACTCACAACTGGACCACCTTTGATGATTCCTCGCCCTAATAATGAAACACCTCTTCGTATTCCTCGCATCCTATTATGACGGAATGTCAACAAACCTCAGGTTAGGGAGGTACACAATTATAGTCTAGTCGATGAATTGGCATAATCTCTTGCTGCCATGTCAATTTTAGAAATCCTTCAAACCCTTCCTACTCAATGGAAGTCATTACTTTCCACCTTGGGGGAAGTCGACCCTATTGATACTCAACTCATCACCTCTGATCTTGATAGTGGGGAACCCCATCTCCCCGCTTTGGTCTTTTCAAATACCAGTTAAAATTTGGAACATCACAGTTCATCGTTGCATCATTGATGAAGGTGAATTCACATGCATCATGTCCAAAACCATATGGAAGAAACTTTTCTCCCCCAAGCTCATACCATCCACCATTACTCTGAGAGTTTATGATGGATGACCATCCACTCCTGAAGGGCTCTTTAAAAATGTCCCTGTTGAACTCGGAGGAAAGACTATCCTCATTGACATTGAAGTTATTGAAGCTTCACTCGATTACAACATCTTGCTCGGACGTAGCTACATGTATGCTATGGAGGTTTTAGCCTCTTTTGTGTTTCACACGGAAGATTTTCACCATTGACCAAGTCTCACATTATGAGCCCAACCCTTCCTCCAACATCAATAACATTCTACCCTTTGTCCACACTAATCTCGATGCCTACCCACTCATCGAGATGGGTCCCAAAATTTTCAAAGACCCATCCTTTCTAGGAATGTACCATGGAGAACCTCTGCTCATACATCCCTCGGCACAAGCATGTGTCATCTCATCCAATGGCTCTGAAATTAGAGATACCCTCCCTCCCACAGAGGTCTCTTTACTGTCTAACATCCCACTCGTCGCAGAGCTCCTCCCTTAGGAACCCCCTGAGAAATATTCAGCTCCACCTGTTCCTGATTTAACCCTCCCCCAGGACCACATCCTCGTTTGGGAGACAATCCCCCAAGACATTACTCAAATCCCCTTATTTTACCCCCCACCGGGCATACAAGATTTCCAGGTAGCCACAATGCTTACCCTTCCCAATATGGTGTTGGAAATTCTAGTCTAGTATCTACATCCACCTGCGATCGTCCCTCAACCATCCTTCCCTCCCCAAACCAAAGGAATCTCAATGCAGATTCCAATACTTACTCCAACCACACCACCCTCACCCCCACTTTCTAACACCACTGCTAAAGATGGGGGCATAAGGAAGAACAAATACCCCACCGCTCCACTTCCCCCACAAGTTTAGCCTCCTTGCACACTATGCGAGAAATAAAAACACCCCACCAATAAGTGCCCATCTCTCCCTAAGCTGCACTATTTAATTCAACTCCCTTGATAAATGACACTGCCCATCGCTTCATCTAGTTGACCTAGTACTACCACCGAATCCCCTACCACAGGAGGCAAAGGACTACGAACCAAATTTTCATGTGCCATATGTTCAAAATATGGCCATTACACCCACCATTGCCCTGCGCTACCTCACTTTCGGCAGACGCTAGTGACAGTACACCAAAGATTTCAACAAGAACCTCTTCTATCCACATCATCTCAAACACATGTCAATGACATCCACTATGTCACAACCTCAATCAACGAACATATGAGATGTCCTTGCTCTCTCTGTGAATCATTAGATCACTTCACCTACCAGTGTCCCACTATTATTGAATATAGTCATCGTCAATTGGCCCTTATTCCCAATCCTCCCATCACCCTACCTCCGATGATGTTAGTAGTCCCCCCTCCTCCCTCTCTAGATATGGTTTATATCTTCTCTCCCAAGCCTGAGGCACTTCCCACTCCTCCATGGTTCATAGATAGCCTAGAGGAGGATTTTCCCCCAAATCCCCCCAATTCTCCAATTCATTTCCCCGCGGAAATATTATGCTTGAATACCATTTTCAACCCATAATATCTCGATATTTGGTTTATGTCGAGCGAACCATCACAACCCCCTTGCATCATTTCCCCTACTTCTTTACCACCATATGACAACCACATGGTGACAGTCACCAATGTTACTCCTCGGGATCCCCTATATTCGTGAAAGTTCCACTGCGATGAAGACATCCTCGAGGAATTAACTACCCCCGATTACCAATGGGATCCACTCCATCACAGAGCACTTTTTCTTTCACAGGAAGCCTTTGCGCCTCAAAAATAGAACACCATATATGCAATTGAAACCAAATATTTTCTCCCCTAAGGGCATATAGATTGGTTCAATAACCCTATCCCTACCCCCGACGCTTTTGAGGAAGGCAACATGGCCAACATTTCCTCCACCGCCACCACATATGCCCTACTTGGTTTCCCTCAACATACCGGATCTGACTAAGCTCACCAATGATCCTATATTACACGACCCCACATGGCCTATAATGCCTACCAAAGTACCTTCAAAAATCCCCAAGTTTGAAGGGAAAGTGGGAGATGACCCGACCAACCATATCATGACCTTCCACTTATGGTTCTCTTCAAACAAAATCATGGATGACTCCGTCCGATTGAGGTTATTCCAACGCATGCTTACTGGCCCATCAACCAAGTGGTATGTAGAAGAAAAATATGGGTCCCATGTGACCTTTAAGTCTTTGGCCAAATCATTTTTGACCTTATTTCAACTACCAATCCATCATGACAATGGTCTCAAAATACTCTTAGAGTTTAAACAAACCTCCACCACACATATCATTGACCACATTCACGAATGGCGTCGACGATGTAGTCTATGCAAAGATGAAGCCACCAAGCAACAATGCCTCAAATGGTTTCTCAAATCATCTGTTTCCCTCCTTTCCAAGGATATGGCTGCCACGTTCCTTCAGTTTGAAGAGGAAGCCATCAACAAGGCTCAATAGTTCGAACTCATTTATTCACAGTCAGAATACTTATATATTTTACTACCTGACACCCTGAGACCTGTGCCATTCATCCAGGACAAACCGGGGATGTCTCACTCAGGGGATGGATTGATTGGTACCACAAAACACCACAATACACACCCCCAACAACCACCTATGTATGGAACACCTCAATATCCATCGGTATATGGAGGACCCCCTTATTATCCTCCTCCCCCTTATCAACAACCATACCCTATCACCCTTCCTCCACCCATAAGTGGACCAGCGTCAACACCCACAACATGCCCAACTGTCCAACCAAGTTCTGGTGCCCCCTCTACCTCAGTTTACACCCTAAGAACTAGTGAAAGCAATACACCTTCCTATGTACCCTACTGATCATTACCACAAAATAATCCATACATTCAATTTCCTGGCCCTCCATAGCCCATGGCTCCACCATAAGGACACTCACACATTGGGGTTAACTTTTTTCATCCTTCTCCCATTTAGCAGTATCAAAATTTTGAACAACTCAATACGGAAAATCTGACCCATCAGTCGAATAATGCCAAAAATAAAGGAAAAAATTGAAACAACAATAATCCAAGACCAGGAGGGAATCACCCCCAACAGAACCAACCTATCAAGGGAAACCAGAATCAGGGGAACTAGAACCCCCAAGGGGGAAATAACAACAAATGCCAAGGGAATAATAACAACAATCTTCAAAAAAACTCCCCTTGTGACCTTTGCGGTGAGTATGGCCATTATACTCACCATTGCCCTCAAATTTAGGACTTTAAATAGATGAAAGAATCTAGAAATGGATCATGTCCCCCAGCACCACCTGTCCCGCAGCAAGCCCCTAAAAAATATGTGCAAAAACCACCCCTATTCGTGTTGTAAAACCCCATTCCCCACCAAGGGGTGATGAACACCCAACATGAGGTGCATCCAGCTCCACCACAGATGGGATAGTATCCAAACCCAAGCACTCATGTAGATCATACTATACTCTTCACTAGCAAGGAACAAGTTCTTCTACAAACGTCACAGTCGTCAATACAACACACCCCTTGACTCCCCTCCCACTACCTTAGAAGCAACCCCACTCACAACTGGACCACATTTGATGATTCCTCGCCCTAATACTGAAACACCCCTTCGTATTCCTTGCATCCCATTATGACGGAATGTCAACAAACCTCAGGTTAGGGAGGTACACAATTATAGTCTGGTCGATGAATTGGCATAATCTCCTACTGCCATGTCAGTTTTAGAAATCCTTCAAACCTTTCCTACTCAATGGAAGTCATTACTTTCCACCTTGGGGGAAGTCAACCCTGCTGATACTCGACTCATCACCTCTGATCTTGATAGTGGGGAACCCCATCTTCCCGCTTTGGTCTTTCCAAATACCAGTTAAAATTTGGAACATCACAGTTCATCATTGCATCATTGATGAAGGACAATTCACATGCATCATGTCCAAAACCATATGGAAGAAACTTTTCTCCCCCAAGCTCATACCATCCATCATTACTCTGAGAGTTTATGATGGATGACCATCCTCTCCGGAAGGGCTCTTTAAAAATGTCCCTGTTGAACTCGGAGGCAAGACTATCCTCATTAACATTGAAGTTATCGAAGCTTCACTCGATTACAACATCTTGTTCGGACGTAGCTACATGTACGCTATGAAGGTTTTGGCCTCTTCTGTGTTTCACACCATGATTTCCCCCCACAATGGTAAGATCATCACCATTGAAAAATTGTCACATTACGAGCGCAAACCTTCCTCCAACATCGATAACATTCTACCCTTTTTCCACACTAATCTCGATGCCTACCCACTCATCGAGATGGGTCCCATAATTTTCAAAGACCCATCCTTTCTAGGAATGTACCATGGAGAACCTCTGCTCATACATCCCTCAGCACAAGCATGTGTCATCTCATCCAATGGAACTGAAATTAGAGATACCCTCCCTCCCATAGTGGCCTCTTTACTGTCTGACATCCCACTCATCGCAGAGCTCCTCCCTCAGGAACCCCCTGAGAAATCTTCATCTCCACCTATTCCCGATTTAACCCTCCCCTAGGACCACATCCTCATTTGGGAGACAATCCCCCAATATATTACTCAAATCCCCTTATTTTACCCCCCATCAGACATACAATATTTCCAGGTAGACACAATGCTTACCCTTCCCAATATGGTGCTGGCAATTCTAGTCTAGTATCTACATCCACCTACGATGGTCCCTCAACCATCCTTCCCTCCCCAAACGAAAGGAATCTCGATGCAGATTCCAATACTTACTCCAACCACACCACCCTCACCCCCACTCACTAACACCACTGTTATAGATGGGGGCATAAGGAAGAAGAAATACCCCACCACTCCACTTCCCCCACAAGTTCAGCCTCCTTGCACACTATGCAAGAAAGACGAACACCCCACCAATAAGTGCCCATCTCTCCCTAAGCTGCGCTATTTAATTCAACTCCCTCGAGAAACGACACTGCCCGTCGCTTCATCCAATTCACCTAGTACTACCACCACATCCCCTACCACAAGAGGCAAAGGACTACGAACCAAATTCGCATGTGCCATATGTTCAAAATATGGCCATTACACCCACCATTTCCCTACGCTACCTCACTTTCGTCAGACACTAGCGACAGTACACCAAAGATTTCAGCAAGAACCCCTTCTATCCACATCATCTCAAACACATGTCAATGACATCCACTATTTCACGACCTCAATCAATGAACATATGATATGTCCTTGCTCTCTCTGTGAATCATTAGATCACTTCACCTACCAGTGTCCCACAATTATTGAATATAGTCATCGTCAATTAGCCCTTATTCCCAATCCTCCCATCACCCTACCTCCGATGATGTCAGTAGCCCCCCCTACTCCCTTTCCAGATATGGTTTATATCTTCTCTCCCAAGCCTGAGGCACTTCCCACTCCTCCATGGTTCATAGATAGCCTAGAGGAGGATTTTCCCCCAAATCCCCCCAATTCTCCAATTCATTTCCCTGCGGAAATATTATGCTCGAATACCATTTTCAACCCATAATATCTCGATATTTGGTTTATGTCGAGAAAACCATCACAACCCCCTTGCATCATTTCCCCTACTTCTTTACCACCAGAAGACAACCACACAGTGACAGTCACCAATGTTACTCCTTAGGGTCCCCTATATTCTTGACAGTTCCACTGCGATGAAGAAATCCTTGAGGAATTAACTACCCCGATTGCCAATGGGATCCACTCCATCACAGAGCACTCTTTCTTTCACAAGAAGCCCTTACGCCTCGCAAACAAAACCCCATATATGCAATCGAAACCAAATATTTTCTCCCCTAAGGACATATAGATTGGTTCAATAACCCTATCCCTGCCCCCGATGCTTTTGAAGAAGGCAACATGGCCAACATTTCCCCCACTGTCAAAATCGATATTTCCATCAACCTAGAATCATAGAGGAAATCACCATCGGTGCTGCCTGCTCTCCTGAAGAACTCATAGCTTACAAAGCTCTATTCCAAGAATACTGGGACATTTTTTCTTGGTCATACACAGATATTCCTGACCTCGATCCCTCTATTGTCAAACATCGTATAGACACATGGCCTGATATTACCCCTATATGACAAAAGAAACGTCCATTACACCCATCCAGAGTAGCCACCACCAAAGCCGAGATTGACAAATTACGCATTGCAGGGTTCATATACCCCATCGCATATATGTCATGGGTCTCCAACCCCATCCCTGTTAATAAAATATAGGGCACTATCCACGTCTGTACGAAATTTCGCGATCTCAATCACGCCTGTCCCAAAAGACAATTTTCCAATGCCCTTTATCGACCAAATTATCGATGATTGTGCCAACCACAAGGCTTTGTCCTTCATGGACGGTTTCTCTAGATACAACCAAATTCAAATTCACCCAGCCGATCAATACAAAATCACATTCACTACCCCTTGGGGTACTTTTTCATATCGTGTCATGCCTTTTGGCCTCAAGAATGTTGGTGCCACTTTTCAATGAGCCATGACATACATTTTTCATGATCTAGCTCATATCATCCTCACATACTTGGATGACCTCACCACTCGATCCAAGAAACACACTCAACATCTCGATGATTTACGAATCATCTTTCAAAGGTGTCGTTAGTACAATATCCACTTGAACCACCTCAAGTGTGTATTCTATGTCACCACTGGACACCTCCTTGTGTTCATTGTTTCCCAACGTGGCATCACTGTGGACCCCTCAACATCCAAGCCATCACAGAAATTCCCCCCCATCAGAAATTTTGTTAGCTACAAAGCTTACAAGGAAAACTTAACTTTTTACACCACTTTGTCCTCGATTACGCCACTCTTGCACATGGTTTCCTTTGCCTCTTACAACATGATATCCCATTCCAATGGGATGAACATGCCCAAACTACTTTTGATGATCTCAAAGCGTCCCTTTCCAATTCCCCATTGATTATTCCAGCTGACTATGACCGCGACTATATCCTCCACTTATCAGCCTCAGCCATCTTCGTAGCAGGAGTTCTCATCCAATTAGGGGATGACGACTATGAGCATGCCATTTAAAATATTAGTAAAAATATTTCAGGGACACCCTTGAAATACAATCATGAAGAGAAAATCACCCTTGCAGTTATCCTCACAGTCCAGAAACTGCGCCAGTAGATCTTGCTTCGAACTACCAAGGTCATAGAATATTCCAACCCCATGCAATACTTGCTCAGTCACCAGCAAATTAATGGAAAATTTTCTCGATGGATCATCATCAACCAAGAGTACGACCTCGAATTTTCAACACCCAAGTGCAAGAAATCCCTCATCCTTTCCAAACTAATTTCAGCATTTCCCTTCGATACTACTAGCTCCCCCATCAATACCAACTTCCCCGATGAACATCTCTTTTACATCCCCTCAGATGACCCTTGGTACAATGATATCCTCGTCTATCTCCAAACACAGAAGTTTGGAAACCACCTCTCCCAAGAAGATCGTCATCGTATTTTCCACCAGGCCCCTTGCTACCTCCTTATCGGTGATATGTTATATCGATGAGGGGTCGACACCGTACTTCGTCGATGTTTGACTATCGATGAAGCTGATAGAGTCTTGAATGACTACCACAGTGGTGCCTACAGTGGCCACCTCTCAGGGATGTCCATCGCCCAAAAAATCATTCGAGCAGGATACTTTTGGTCCACATTGTTTCACAATTGTATCCACATTGTGAAGAGATGTGACAAATGTAAAATATATGCCAACAAAGTGAGAGCACCACCCGCTCTTCTCCACCTAGTCATTACTGCCATCCCCTTTTGCAAATGGGGCATAGATTTCATGACTTACAACCCTCCATATAGCAATGGACACAAATACATCGTCATGGTAATCGATTTCTTCAACAAGTGGGCTGAATTCATGCCCACCTTCAACAACACTGTTGACACTACAGTGTGTTTTTTCTTTAACCACGTCATCTCCCTCTTTGGAGTCCCACTATAGCTAGTCTCTGATCATGGGAAACACTTCGAGAATGATATTTTTTGTCGAACTCTCCTCTAGGTTAGGATTCTCCCATGAGTTTTCCTCCCCATACTACCCTCAGTCCAACGGATAGGTAGAGGCGGTCAACAAGGTCCTCAAAACCATGTTTCAGTGCATATTTAACAAACATAAGACCAATTGGAACCATATGTTGTTTTCCGCACTATGGGCTTATCGCACAATAATTAAAACTACCATTGGTTTCACACCATTTCATATTTTCCATGGGGTTGAGGCCATTCTCCCCATTGAGTGCAAAATCCCCACCTTACACAGCGTTATTGAGATATTACCCAACACTACTCCAATGGAGTAGTGTTTTCTGAACTTAGAGTCGTTGGATGAAGACCGTCGGTCTTCAATACAGAACAATGAAGTAACCAAAAAATGGTCGACGACCACCTTTGATCACCATGTCAACCTTCGATCATTCAATGAAGGCGACCTCATACTTGATTACGATATCACTGACTATACCCTCGGCCATGGAAAATTTGAGTCATTATGGCATGGACCTTACATCGTCCAACATTGCCTCACTAAAGGTGCATACATCCTAGCCTCTCCTGAAGGCCACTCTATCAAAGAACCTGTCAACGCGTTGTACTTAAAGAAATTTTATGCCTGAGCGTAGCCATTCTACCCTAGGCTTTTTCTTTTTTGTACACCTTTTGTAGAGTTTTTAATCTTATTTTCCCTTCATGCCTTACGTCTAATATACCATTTGTGTTATTGACAAATGTCTCCTCCATTGACCTACCACATCGGTTACACCGATAGGGCTAGCCGTTGGACACAGAAACTCGCTTCGGTCGCTTGGGCCCTCTATACCCCCTCACATGAACCACTCCACTCCAACAGCATATGTTTGGGCTCCACAACCAACAACCAAGAAGAATACACAACTATCATTGGCCTCCTTGCCAAGGCCAGCCACCACCATATTCCTCACCTTTGTGTCTTAATATATTCCCAACTCATTGTCCTTCAACTCAACAATGTGTACCATGTCTACGATCCTTACCTCTTCCGCAAATACCTGCAAGTTAGACTTTTATCTCGACATTTTGATTCAATCACATTTACACATATCCCAAGACAATGCAATTGAATAGCAGATAATATGGATAACCTAGTGTTATATTGGCATTTATCACATCAAGTTACCTTTACACATACATAACCTATCAAAATTCTATCACAACATATAAATTAGACATCATAAACAACATCACAAAAACATCAACACCTGTGAACATCACAAGGATCCAAAAATGTATATCCATATATATATATATATATATATATATATATATATATACATATTGATCAATTTTCCATCAATGTTTACAAAAAATAGTACAACATGTACAATATCCGTAGGCAGGTGAACTACCTCACCCCTATAAGTACAAAAACGGTGTCAAAACACCATATACAAAATGGGCTCGCAAGCCTCTATAAATAAAAAAATGCATACATCGAGCACTCATGGTGTCGCTAGAGCACCTCCACTAGGTCCTCTATTAGGAGGCGAGGCCCCACCAGCTGGGGGTCCACCCGGTCCAGGAGGCATTCGCCCTATCATCGTTGTTGCCGCTACCGCTTCTCAGTGGATCAAGGTCCACAACTCCGTCGGAAGACCCACACACTGCTCCAGGACCCCCTCCTTCTGAATATGGGTCCACATACCCTCAGGTACTCCCTATAAAACTGCCTCTAATCGGCAGAAAAAGTCCTCAAATACCTCGCTGGCCTCGGTAGGAGGTGCACGTGAAGGTCCTGCACTAGGGTCATCATAACATCACCTCCTACCAGCTCTATCTGCATCTACGAGCATAGAACCTGCCTCCTCCCTCTAGCGCCTCTTGCTTACTTAGGGGTCCTCCCGCGATGGTCTCACTGGCCCATCATTATCCGTCGCTCTAACCAGATCCATCTTCTGGCCTTGGGGCCCCACATCTACACATACAATCAACAAATGATAATATCATCATCCATCAATACATAGTCCATATGCGATACTATCTAAAAAATCAAATCATCACATACATCAACATATCTCTATGGTCCCAAACCTCTCCAGGAGGTAATACCATGTCGTTATCCCAATGATAGTCCATCCTGCCATACAGATATCAGAGGATGATCTGTGGCATTTGATTCCACACACATGCTAACTCGGTCGTAAAGTAATGACCACCCTCCCCACCCCCATGACGCACCAAGATTGTTTCCCACCGCATTAATCGTGGCTCTCGTACCCCTAGCGCATCCAACAACACTCTAGGGTGCAGCATAGGCACCCTCTCCAAAAATAGGCCACCAAGATAGAACTAAAGGAAAAATCACCAGAGTCAACAGATCGACACCGATTAAGCTGCCCGATCATCTTGGTATGTAGCATCAAACCCTAGGAAAAATGCTCTCCACGTAGGGCCCTCTGCATGATCCTCAGTTGACCACCACTGATCCGTTGAGTAGAGAGGGACCCATAAACCCTCACAATCATCACTTCAATGCAACGATGCACAAGGGCATCCATCGCCCCAATCCTCACCACTGAGCTAGATATAAATTCCTCCCCAATACAGTATGTCCACGCCAGGTCTGCGAACTGTCCATCCCTCGGCAACACGAGCTCAACAGGTAGAGGAATTCCCCAAAAAGGGAGCCCAATAAAAAAATATGCATCCTCTGTCACATAGAATGTGAGTTGCAATCCCCATACAATGAAACATTGTCGATTAGTGCTCCACATTGAGATCAAGAACTACAACAAATACTCCTTCGCCCACAACAGTGAACAGTCAAAGAATATTCAGTGAATAGTGAACAGTGAACTGATCACCTGCATCCACATAAACAATACCTGATCAAACCTCACAACCCATAAAAACACCAAAATCTCCAAAAAAGAAAAGTTTTTACACCCCTCAGCGTTGCCTCAAGGGTTTGGTTGTTTTAGCCACAGGTGCACACATATGCATGCATGTTCACTCCATAGTTTCACATGAATGAAAAACTATGGGTGATACAAGGGCACATCTTTGGTGACCTTCTTTTCTCGGAAAATCCACCCATGTCGCCCTTGGTTGGGAAATTCCTTACCTTCTACTCTTATTGACATCATCCATAAAACCCCAAGGATCCCATAGTCCATGTAGCCCCGATCTCTGAGTTTTTCCACTTTGTCACACCTCGGTCACACTTTAACCCATGTCTATTCATCCCCCTGACACTAGATCCAATTTCACGGTTCCTGCCATTCATCCTTCACATATACTCCCAACCAAGGGAAGTCTTGAGTCTCCACGCATATTGACTTCGTCCATGTCCCTCCTCAGTTCTGAATCTTATCCACTGGATTTCATGAAGCCCTTTTCTTCTTGGAGTCACGTCTCCCTTTCTATCGACATCAGCACAGTTTCCAAAAGGGAGACAACATATTGACTCTCATTACCTTTAAAATGAAGAGTCTTGGATGACACAGAGAGAACCATCATTACTCTCTGTTGTCATTGACCCCCATAGAATTTGACTTCAACACCATCTCATGCTACGGTGGGTCTTACTTTGCGACTATTTGCAGTGGTTTTATCATCATCAAAGACCTTTGAAATTTAATAGGCTATCAATGCCTGCGTATCATCGACACTTCTTATAGGTGTCGTCGCCTCTTTTCAGAGTTTGTTCACCATCAGAATTGTCCTCTTCCATCATCCAACCACCCTAGAGGGTGCAATAGTTATCTATGTCAACATACAACTTCAGTTACTTTCTAAACACATTTTGAGTTACATGACACGGGCATGGGGCATGCCCGCCTCGTTTGTACATAGGTTTATTTTTCCCCACCTCAGGAAAGGTTTGGCTCCTACAGGTTCCCCTCTCCCTCCAATGGGTCGCTCTTGCAATTCCACTCAACACTCTTTCTTACAAAGGTACTCTCAGTAGAAGAAACACTGATGTATTTTGGTTATACATATGCTCCTAACCTCACACATCAGGGGGCATCTGTTATCACTGGAATTTCATCCGCAAATGGTTATAGGAATACAACAGCTCCAAACACCCATTATCTCATCCATGGCCAAAAAAATGCATTTCCAAAGGGCACAAAAATATACAATTGGTTATAAAATCATCATGTGCTAAGAATATAAAGGAAGCATGCGCATGTGCACTAGTTGAAAATGTCGGAAAATCCCACATGTGCCCAATGCACGACTATGAACGCAAAAAGCCACACATACCTCAGAACAATGCATTTATGATTTTTGTCCTCCTTCCATCCACTTCTAGTTCATCTCCCAAGTTGTTTTGACACCCAAATCCGAGCTAAATTCAAGTGGGGGGCTGGTCAAAGACCTAAGGGTTCCCAAAAGAGCCCCTTGTTCACACTAAAGACTGGCTAAATAATGCCTCAAATATTTTCTAGAAAAAGAAGCCATGGGTGCACTATATTTCCAAGAATTCATTTGTATTGTTATGTTGCATATATTCTCTTGGAGGAACCTCTTTCCTCATTAGATCATACAAGAATCATCTCATTTATCCATTCACATCACCTCTTGAGTGAATGAGCTTTGGATTTCTTCACCATTTTCTTATAGTTTTTTATTTGTAAGAAGAGCTCAATCATTGGGGGTTCAAGAGCTCTCCCTTGGAGGAAGAGGGGACCCATAAGTCTCCCTTTATCTTTGGTGTTTTCCCACTCATTCAACTTATCCATTGGTGGCATGAATGTTGTGTATTTTTTTGTTTTATTTCCCTTATGCACTTTAGTTTAGTTTCTTTTATTGTTATTAGCTTAGTTGTTTGTTTATTTCTTATGCTTGATGTTTCTAACTCTTGCATTCATATATGTCTTGTCTAGGTAACAAAACTGGACTTGTAAGTGTCCTTCTTTTTCTCATTTAGGTGACGAAAAGGATACAACATTAGCTTTCTTCTTATTGAGCTTCATGGCCTTCCTTCCAGTGATCTGAGCTTCTCTAATAATTTTTGGAATCCTCTTCCCATTCTTATTCTCTCCTGGTGAAAGAACTTCTCACTGTTCATGTGCTCTTATAGATTCCATGGTTAATGTCCCTTATCTTACTATTTATGGGGTGGATATAATTATTTCTTGCATGGACAGGTTGTTTAATCCTTCCCGTGTGTTAGTAGCATAATTTGCCTTCAAAAGGAAATCCCAGTACCCATCAAAATATTTGTGAATTAAAAGGGTGTGAGTGGGTGAGTCAGCGAGACTTTAAGAAAAGGAAAGACAACAAAGATCACTGATATCAGTGATGGGCATTGGGCTATGGAGTTGTAAACAGTCTACCTAATGAAGGCATTTAATCTCCCTATCAGACAAAGGATTTAAGTGGTGGTGAGAAGGAGAAAGGCAGAAAGTGTCTGAATGATAAACCATAAAAAATGGACAAGATGACAACAGATCCTCTATTGCCTCGGGAATCCATAAATCAGAGTGTTTACAATGATCCAAACAAGAAGAAAAACATAGGATGTATACTGAACCATGAAATATGAGCATGATAGCAATGGATCTTCCATCACCTCAGGAATCCATAAATCAAAGAGATTACATCTAGACAAGAAAGAGAAACAGAAAATGAAAACTAAGAAGACGGTCTGATATAAAAACTTAATGGAATCTTCATTAACATAACAATTTAAAATCTAGGCCTTCATGCTTACAACAAAAATACAATCATCATAGTTCTCAAATCTGCCCCCTCAATCTGGGAAAAATCTCCCCCCATCCTTTTACAAAATACCAAAACTAATAATTTATACTCAAAACAATTATCCCAACAGAGGCGTGCTCGAGCATCCATAGCACGACGTCTTCTCAATCAGACTATGTAGGTATTCATTTTTTGCACACAAAATTAACTCAGTATAGGCTCACAAGAAAATCTATCCATGGGGGAACTCTAAGCTGATGATCTTCCTCCACGACAAGTCCTTTCTGGCTTTCCATTCATGGGTTGGGATGAGTTTTTATCTACCAGAACCTACCTCCATAACTTCTTCATCAGGATCTGAACAAGGCTGAGTTGACTTGGGGCCTGGAGAATGCAACAACCTCTTTCTATGGCCAACACTCACATTTTATTCCTTAGCACATCTCATGTGAACTCGACACATTTACTTGCATGCAACCTTGGGCCATGACCCAATGCTTATCCCATATGATATTTCATGATTTCACGCTTTGAAAGTCCTCTCTGCACTTGATTCCCAATATCTTGATGGTTGAACTCCTGAAATTGACTGACTCAGATGGACGACTGGATCTGCTATGAATCTGATGGCTTAGGCTCCTCGCGATGGGTGCTTCCCTCTTGGCACTGCCTTCCACCCAACCACAATCTATGACCCTGGGCTCAATCTTGGACTCTTTGCGATTTAATTTTTTGGGAACTTATGTCTTGCTCAATGCTGAAACCTCTGACTTGCAAAATCGTGATTTCGCATTACTTGTTGCCATGTGCCACTCTAGTTTGGACAACCCAAATCTAATCTTCATCGTATCAGGATTTCACATCTTGGGAAGTTGAAAGACTACTCACCTCCCCTCTCCTGATTCCTTATTTTATAACTTCGCCAGTGTCAGATCAACGGTCCACAAATTTCCTTGATCCAACAACTCAGATTAACATTGGCATTTTGGGACCTCGGCTATCGGCATTTCGGGACCTCAGTTATTGACATTTCTCACTTAAGGTTTTCTGAAACGACTTTCTCCATGTTGATCCTACACCACGTGTCCTTATGAAATAGATGGCCTAGATAATTTTGTGACTTCATGTTTCACAAGTCCTCATGACTCTGCCCTTTGACTGCTCCATTCAGCGAGTCAGTGAAATGCTAATCTTTTGCCACCTATTCCCTGCCTTCATACACCCCGACTTTGGATAAAATTCATATGGTGGATTTTAAAACCTCTTTTCTTGCATTTTCTCTGCCCAAGGACCAAATCCTTAGGGAAAACACCCCCTTACAATTATATGTGATAACATTAGGCTCCATCAGGGATAGAGTCCTCCCTGCGAGGATCTAAGATATCCTTTTGTAGTTCCAGTCGCCTTTTGTTGGGCTATGGAGTTGAGCTCAAAACATCCTGTTGAAAATATAGGTCGATAAGTAAAAAAAACAAAAATAGACACACATGCTCCAAGAAACTTATTTATGTATAGTCCTAAACTAATTGATTTTTACACAATTCTAGGTGAAAGAAAACTTCCACCATAGCCATTCAAGTAACTTCCTAACTAGAAGCCATTTTATTCTGTCAGTGATTGATAAAAGATAATGCAACCATGACAACAGAACGGTTACATCCTTCATATTTCCTCCTAATGTTGAGGTCAGGATAAAGCTGGGTGGCTTCAAAACATGAAGGAAATACAAATCCATGTCTTCCTTCAGAGGCTCATAGGCCAAGCGACAAAATCCAGAAAATTGGTAATAGGTAGCCTTCTTTGCTACACAGTTGCTCACACATTGTTGGATGTCTCTGGCAAGCATAGTTCGGTGAGAGGTTGATGCAGGGTGACTGATCTTGGATGATGGTTTCTCACTGACAAGATTTGGACAAGAGATAAAATACCCCTTCTTTTGCTCCTCTGGTTCTTCTGTTTCTTCTTCTTGGCTCTCCCAAGGGTCAGATTCCTAATCGTCATAAACAGGACCCGTGGGAAATCTCTTCTCTTCATCATGCTGCTTAGGATGGATGATTTCCTCACAATGATTTTCCTTAACAAATAGAGGATAAGTCTTTGTTGTATGCTCTTGGAAATCCTGTATATCCATCTCGGAATCTGATTCGTAGCTGTCATATACAGGTTGATTGTTCCTCTGATCAGCAAACTCTTATGTGGGGCTCTGCTTCTCTTCATCCGATTAATCATCAAATCTAGGGACAACAGGCACCCCAGGAGTATAATGCAAGGCCTCTACAACTATGAAATATTCACTATCATCCTCAGTAGAGCTGCCAATGACATCTGCCTCAAGGACTGTAAAATCCTCTGTGATTTCTTCAGATTCCAACCTTTCTAGTTTGGTAGAGAGAGATTTTACCAGCTCCATTACTTCACCCAAAACATCTTCATATTCCTCATGGTATGCATCCTCACATCCTTCATTAGACACAACCATATCTTTATCATGGCCTTCACATTGCTCACAACAATTATGACATATCAATTCAAGGAATAATACCTTTGATAATGCTTATTAAAGGCTACATGAAACTGTTCTAGGGAGGAGATGCTAGCAGGGGGAAAGGATTGATACCACTCATGGGTATCCCCGTCAAATGAGAACATGAAAATATTCATTAAAACATCCTCATGATGTATCTCCCATTGATGCATGAGTTCATGAAACTCATGGAGATTCCGAGAAGGGTTGTCCTCTTTATGTTCTCTAAATATGGGAAAATAATCACCCCATTCATCCATAGTAGGGAAAACATTAGGAAAACCAGGAACAATAGAAAAATTAAAAGGAGAAAACCTTCGAGCCAGGATCTTGTTCATCTCAAACCAGTGGAGTCCCCATTTGATCCTTTAACCATGGAGACGTCAGGTGAATGATATGAAGTAGGAGTGTGTCTATCCTTTGTTCACCATCAAAGACCAGATCTTATCGTTGTGTTCTCCCAAGGTCTACTAAGTGTAGCCAAAAGAAGCCACACTGAAATAGTGGAGTTGAGATAGTGGATTCTCCTCAGTGGAGTCTCCAGCTACAAGCACAATCTTCAAAGGTTCTTATTTCTAATGCACCTTCAAAATCAAACGTTCATCGTCATTTTACCTAGGGAAAATATTCAATTCGTCCCCAAAAATGGCACCATAAATGTTATCACCGGAAGTTTCCTTCAGATCGGAGAAAAGAAAATCCCAGTACCCATCAAAATATTTGTGAATTAAAAGGGTGTGAGTGGGTGAGTAAGTGAGACTTTAAGGAAAGGAAAGACAATGAGTATCACTGCAGATCAGTGATGGGCCATTGGGATATGGAGTCATTAACAGTCTGCCTAATGAAGACATTTAAGCTCCCTATTAGATAAAGGATTTAAGTGGTGGTGAGAAGGAGAAAGGAAGAAAGTGTCTAAATGATAAACCATAAAAAATGGGCAAGATGATAGAAGATCCTCTACTACCTCAGGAATCTAGAAATCAGAGGGTTTACAATGATCCAGACAAGAAGAAAAACATAGGATGTATGTTGAACCAAGAAATATGGGCATGATAGAAATGGATCCTCCATTGCTTCAGGAATCCATAAATCAGAGAGATTACATCTAGACAAGAAAGAGAAATAGAAAATGAAAACTAAGAAGACGGTCAGATATAACAACTTAAAGGAATCTTTATTAACATAACAATTTACAATCCATGCCTTCAGGCTTACAAAAATAATACAGTCATCAAAAATATCAAATCTTCCCCCCTAGTCTAGGAGAACCCCCCCCCCGCCCTCCTTTTAAAAAATAAAAAAACTAACAATTTATACTCAAAACAATTTTCCCAATAGAGGTGTGCTCAAGATTCCATGGCGCGGTGTCTTCTCAGTCAGATTGTGAAAGTATTCCTTTGTCAGACAAACTTAACTTAGTATGGGCTCACAGGAAAATCCATCCACGAGGGAGCTCTAAGATGATGATCTTCCTCCACGACTAGTCTTTTCTGGCTTCCCATTCATGGGATGAGCTGAGTTTTCAGCTACTAGCACCTACTTCCATAACTACTTCATCGATATCTGAACAAGGTTGAGTCAAATTGGTGCCTGGATAATGGAGCGACCTCTTTCTACAACCAACACTGATGTTTTGGTCCTTAGCACATCTCACATGAACTCGACACCTTTACCTACATGCAACCTCGGGCCATGACCCAACGCTTATCCCATATGATATTTTGGGATTTCACGTTTTGGGAGTCCTCTCTGCACTTGATTCCCAATATCCTGATGGTTGAACTCAAGAAATCGACTGACTCAAATGGATGACTAGATCTTCTATGCATTTGATGGCTGAGGCTCCTCGTGATGGGCGCTTCCCTCTTAGCACCACCTTCCACTTGACCACAGTCTGTGACCCTGGGCTCAATCTTGGGCACTTCGCGATTTCACATTTCAGGAACTTACGCCTTGCTCCATGCTGAAACCTCTGACTTGCGAAATTGCGATTTCACATTATCTACTGCCACATTCCCCTCTAGTTTGGACGACCTAGATCTAATCTCCATCGTATTGGGATTTTGGGTCTCAGAAAGTTGAAAGACTACTCACCTCCCCTCTCTTGATTCCGTATTTTCAGACTTAGCCAGTGTCAGATCAACGGTCCACAGATTTCCTCGATCTAACACCTCAGATTAACATCGTCATTTCAGGACCCCGACTATCGGCATTTATCACTTGAGATTTTCCGAAACAACTTTCACCATGCTGATCTTGTGCCACATGTCCTTCTGAAATAGATGACCCAGATCATTTCGTGACTTCACGTTTTATGAGTGCTCATGACTCTGCCCTTTGACTACTCCATTCTATGAGTCAGCGAAATAATAATCTGTGCCACATATCCCTCGCCTTCATACACCTCGACTTTGGATAAATGCATATGGTGGGCTTTAAAACCCCTTTTCTCTCATTTTCTCTACCCAAGGGTGAAATCCTTAGGGAAAACACTCCCTTATAATTATATGTGTTAAAACTATGTTCTTTCAACTTCAACAACTAATTCTCCAGTCCTTTGTTGCTTCGACTTATCCTCTTGTTCTTCTATTAGTCTCTCTATTTTTCTAGCTATGAAGTCCCTCAGTTCTTTCTTTTTCAGTTCTCTAGATTCCTCCTCTACTTTCCTTCTAATTTGGTCCTTCTCAATCCAATTCTTTCCTAATAAAAGTGGAAAAGGGGCGTTGTTCTCAACAAACCTAATAACTTCAAATTCCTCTTATGTCGATGTTTCATGAGAAATCATAGGTATATTAGTAACTCTTTCACATAGGATTATCATTTTTCCTTTAAACAAGTCGATTCTTCCCAGTGAAGGTAACATAGCAGTCTTTCCCAAAATTTCCCAAGTGCTTTCTGGCATAATATCCACATGTGTTTCTTCATCCAATGCACATTCTATGTCGAAGTCTTATATTCTAGTAACTATGCATTTTTTTTCTTTCAGGATCTGTGGTAAACCGATGTCTCTATGATCCTCCATTACTTATTTTAACTGTACTAACATAGTCTAATCTTTCTATGATTCTTTCTCTTTATGATTCCCCAACATGCTCTTAGCCTCTTGAATTTCTTCAGAGTTTTATTGTCTCGTGTTCATATTTTCTACTTTAGTAATCATTCTTGGAAAATCCTCAACCTTATGACCAATAGCTTTACAACAAAGACAAATAGGACCTATACCAGTGAATTCCTTAGCAATATGTCCCGATATTCTGCAATTATAACATAGTTTTAATCCTCTTTTTCTTTTAAACGATCCCCAACCTCTCCTGTACTGCACACTGGGATCGCAATGATGGACCTGTAATTTGCAAAAATTATTTCTAGGTTCATGCATCCACTTATTAGTCCAAAAATCATTTCTATGCATAGGAATAACATATATTTCTCTATTTCTATCAAAATTATTCATATCATCTCTTTCTTCTAACGGTGCCCTAGCTTTCAAACTAGGAAAAAACCTATCATACATACCTAGATTCATTCTTTCAAAATAAAAAAATTCACCTATATTACCCTTACCAGAGAACAAATATTTAAGATCTTACCTCTTTTCTTCAAATCAGGTTTCTTTCTTAGTACAGAGATTCGCAAGTCAAGTATATTATTGTGCACTACAACAAAAGATCTATGCATAGAGCTTTCTATTTTCCTCAGTTCCCAACAATCACAATTTCAAGTCCTGGCAACAGAACCATTTGTTGGCACAGGGGAAAACCCAGGGTTCAACGCTTCAACAACGCACCAACAAAACCTTAACTATCAGCCCTTTCGGCAACATCTCCGAAGCAGATGAAGTCTCAACTGAGGTAGAGGCAGGGGGGTTGCATGAATTAGGTGTCTACAACCAATATCAGACACACATATGTGATTACAATAATTAATAGAGCATTTAACAACAATGTGCATTAGTTCTTGAATCTCATTCACATCACAGATAAAACTCTTATTACAGATCAACGCAGTAACAATAAAGATCAAGCACTTCTAATCACTTAGCACATAGCATTATCTTAGACCTAGCATTCAATCATCTTTAAGCACTAAGAAACAACATCAGATGCATTCATCATACATTAGAAAAACATCACTAAGCATAAATCACATGGCACGAATCATATTAAGACACATGATATATGTGGTTCACCCTAGTGTGGGGCTATGTCCACCAACTTATTCTTCTTCTTTATTAGTCTTGAATCTTCGTACATTCATATTCTCCCGTGCATAAAGCCACAGAGCCAAGATTCACACTGGACAGGTGATCTGTGCACAACGCACAAGATCCACCTTCCCCTAAACTAGGTCAAGGCACTGAGCCAACTCCTTATCAGCACAAAGCCTTACACAGTCTTTTGCACTAAGAAACCTACAATCTCTTGCACTAAGCCAACATTAACCTATTATGCACATAGTCAACAACTCATAGTAATACTTCTTACATTGCTTAGCTACTTATTTATACATTTACAAAAATACCTAATCATGGGTAAACCCATGGGATGACATCCCTTAACTCATTACATAAACCCTAGTAGACCCTTTGTTAGGTCCACAAGTCTGAAAAATACATGAGATTCTATGATCCCTGCTCTACCTGGGTGCTCCATCTTCGACCAGCCTGTTGAAGTCCTAAAAGTGGTCAAACACGACCAATGTTTCCTCAAAAATTGGTCAAGGGCCAACAAATAGTAATAGACTTTTTTTAATGCTAATTCTATCAACAATGGTAGCATTCTCGACAAGAGACAAATCAAGGTGACACCAAGCTTGAAGTTTTTTTCTAGTCTTCCCTAGATTTTGCTACATTTTGGTTGCAAATGGAAAATTAAATTGTAACAATTCCAATAGGAAGCATAACAATTGAGGCAATAGATTGTGGGATTTAATTGTTCAAGCAAAATTCAACGTTTTTCACCTAGATTGTAAAATGAATTCATACAATATGTTAATGAGACAAGCATGGATTGAAAACTGAATTCATACAAGATGTTATAGCAAGGCTCATACAAGATCACAATTTGGGTTGATTTAAAGTATCTTTGGAGGAACACTCTATTTAATTTCTTGAAATCCAGGCTCATACATGTTTCAAGATAAGTATTGTTCCCTTAGTCTTTTTCTTAACAAATAATTTATTTTGTGCATATGATATTCCGATTTTGTATATGTATAAATTTGAAAAGATTATGGAAAACTTTTGGAATAGGATTGAGATACTAATATTGGCACATGGTTAAGTGGATAGATTTTTATTTGTCTCTAAAACCATTTTGTAGGGGAATATTGTGCGTAGCTTTCCACATAGATAAGTTAACATAGATTTCCACTGTAATAGCCCACAAAAAGAGTTTATCTGCATGACATTGATTAAAATATCATCATTTATTTTCTTTTAAATGATATAAAAGAGTATCTATCTTGACAAGTTTCCATGTTGATTGGAACTCAACAAACCATTGGTGTTTATCACCAACTAGAAGTGTCATTTACCGTGAAACAAGGATAAGGAAAGATAACCATGAGGGTACAATTGTTGATCAATAATATTTTCTAGATATCATGGTCCTCAAAGGTTTTAAGAATCCATTTCACACACATGGATTGGACTTGAATATAGATGTTAAGAATATACGAACCTCCCTAATCGCTTTGGGTACAATAAAATCTCCAAATGATTAATGTGGAAGTCCTTCAAATTACATGCATATGTTTTCTCCTCACGAACCACTACTCTAACAACCTCTACAAATGTGTCCAAACAAAGAGTAGAACCCTCCACCAAATGCTACATTAATTTTGGCATTAAGGCCGAGTCATAAAAAAACTGAGTGGGAACTAAAAAGTTGAGGAACACCAATATATATATATATATATATATATATATATATATATATATAATAACCATTCATTGGGCCATCAATGACACATTCCATCGATAGTTCGACTAGAGTAATGAATTTATTCCTCACCAAAAAAAGTCGCAAATACAAAATATTCTTTGGTATCTTGTCAATCATTCGATAATATCTTCCTTGTATTTTTTGGAACATATGTCAAGGGTTTGTCATGTTTTCGTCGCTCTACCGACAACATGGATATGAAAACGAGATGGATTTATGACGAAATAATGGGGAACATTCATTGATGATTTGTCATTCTTATCACTAAACTTCGTTGATATTTCAATGAAGTAACAATGACCACATATTGTATTTGCAACGAAATACTGGGAAAAATTCCTTGATGCTTTGTCGATCTTCCGACGTATGAGCGACAAAAATATGATGAATTTGAGAATAATTGATGGAACATGTTAGGTCACTATTACGATGGATTATTTCATCGGTTTTGCAATTTAATCTTGAATGTTTTAATTGTGACGAAGGTGAGGCGATAAAAAACCCGTTGTTTCCTTTGTCGAACTTGTGACATAGTGGCGATGAACATGCATTGATCAATCGTAGGAAAATGGGCCCAATGTACAAGAAAAGGAAATCACAAATTTGATAAAATTGTTCTTGATATATTCTCATCCATATCTCAGAACTATATACATGAATTGGGGGTGATTCAATGGTCCAATTAAAACTCATTTCTTGGTTAGGGACATATGCACAAATAGTGTCAATGAGAAAAGTGGACATGTAAAAACATGGTTATGAAATTGTGCTTGTCTCCAGAATGTTGAGGCAGATGTTGGCCGATAGAATTGATGCCCAGTTGAAAAATGCCCCATTTTCTGCCATTGAGTATGTCATGGTTGTCCATTCTTTTCTTAAAATGGATGCACTTCTCTTACCCATATAGTCTACAAATCATTGCGATTAGAAATTGATACTATAGCTTGAAATATTGGGTATTATATTTTCTATTGAGCTTAGAGACAAATAGAACTTCTTTGTCCCACTAGTCCTAGATAATTTCCATAGTATTTTTCTTTTCTTTGGAAAATATTTCCAGGAATTCCTTGTTCAAGTATGCCAATGGTTTTGGAAATTTATATATTCTGTGAAAATTGTCTAGAGACAAAGGGGCTATGGTATTTCCTTTCCCTATAATGATAGTATGTTCCTATGCATTCACATTCTGTAATCCCATTAGGTGAATTCATTGTAGGGTAAAATTGCAGGTTGCATTGCGATGCTATGAATGCCACTTCTCTATATGTTCTATTAGACTTTGAGGTCTGGATCATCTTTCAAAAACTCTAAATTACAGAACATTCCATATATATCCTCCCATGTGCAACAACCGCGAAGGATGATATTATGACTAGTATCCAATAACATAATTGCATATTTTATACTTATCTGAGGTGTCATGAATTATTGTGGGGTTCTTCATCTGTGAATTGAAGCTTTCGACATCTCTTTACCCTCCATACCTGTAGGGTCCATAAATTCATAAGTCCTTTTGATTTTATCAAGAACACAACTTCTCAATTTTCAAATCTCAACAATAACCTAAGAGATATGTTTCATTAATACATAGTGTTCATATGCCCCGAAATAATAATGTAAGATCATGTGAATGATCACATCTCTACCCTCTACCCAACCTGTTAGCTGTCGAAAAAATAAATAAATAAAATTCTTTGTAATTATTCTGTTGCAAGTGGGAAAATCACATGAAGAAACATCCTTTTCAGAATGCAAGTCTGTGGGGTGACAATTACGATGGTTTATGGGGTGATAACTTCTGTGGTTTATGGATTGTGGATGTATGAGTGGCTCCATCATGGTTGTCTAGATAATATCTTTCACATTGACAAATCTGTTAAGAACCAAACATCAAGATAACATAGAATAACCTCAGGAAAAGTACTCAACGCCTTGAAAAAGAGATAATTTCATATAATAAGCCTCTTCGAGGGGGAAACCTCCTTTTACCCCACTTAAATGTTCAAGTACAAGATGATTCAAAATGAAAATGTCTCCTTGGTATATATAG
>ML782491.1:314971-338754 GCA_009831015.1 Picea engelmannii | reverse complement strand
GTCCATGATCCAATGAAACTAGTCCCACTCAATTTGGATACTCTAGCAAGAAGTTATGATTGTTTTACCTGGAACACCTTCTTGAGACTAGTCAATAGGACTAGTCAGATACCCTATCTTACACAAGGTGTATCTACAAATTTGAGATGACCCAGAAGCTGAACGTTTTACCACAGATACCGCATTAAATTCTGTAAATGTCCTCTGGAGTTCAGGGTCTGAAACATTACAAAAAATTGTTTATAGTGAAAATTCTGCAATGACTCATTTCAGGATGATTCTAGAACCCTATCTTGTATAGGCTCTATCTCCGAAATTATAAGGCCTCATGAGCTAAATTTTGAACCCAACGTACCTTGATCCGTCTACTAAATATCCTCCAAGCCGTTCCTTTTGAAACATTGTAGAAAAAAAGTTATTGTGAAAATTCCACGGTGTCTCGGATGTAGCAGCGAAACCATAAGACCTTGAGCTCTGATACCATATGTTAAGAACCAAACATCAAGATAGCATAGAAAAACCTCAGGAAAAGTACTCAACGCCTTGAAAAAGAGATAATTTCAGATAATAAGCCTCTTTGAGAGGGAAACCTCCTTTTACCCCGCTTAAATGTTCAAGTACAAGATGATTCAAAATGAAAATGTCTCCTTGGTATATATAGGAGACTAGGAGGTATAATTACAACTAATGGCCTAAAGCCGACATAAATAAAATAACATTACTAATATAATATTCCACAATTAAGGGGTAATGAGCCAATATTAGGTCTTAACAAAATCTGCATGCTTTCAAAAGAGATTATATAGAAAGGTTCAGAGAACATTGAGTGGGTTTAGTGGAAATCAATAAGGACAACAAAAATTCCACAACTTGTGATAGATAAACCTTATCAAGTGGTTTTTGTTTGGTATAATATTAGACAAAAAATTGGTAGGGGGTGTCCCATTCAATTTTCTTAAGCTAGAAAAATTTAATGGGAATTTTTGTAGGTACAAAAGGGATCAAATAATTTCTACCTACATGCCCTACAAGACTCTTCCCTATTGGAATATTCACTAATACTGAGAGGGGGGTGAATAAGTATTAGGCACTTTTTACCACTTTTAATCAAAATATGTAAGCATTTAATATACCAACAATTTATCACTTATGATTGCATTCAAGATACCATAAACATATAACCATAGATACACAATAAACAAGAATTTTACGTGGAAACCCAAATGGAAGAAAACCACATAATGGTTTCTTAATATATCTTAAGATTACATTCATAGGAAGCACCAAATTACAAAATTATCCAGCACCAACTGAAAGGAGGAGTCAACCCCCTGTTTATAGAATCGAACCTAAAGGAAGCTACAACTCCCTGAAATTTCCATCTCTAACTGGAAGGAGGCTCCAACCCCCTAGTTTACAGGCTCCAACTTGAAGGAAGCTACAACTCCCTTTACATACCCCTTCCTTCCTCCCTTGAATATAAATGATAGAATCAACTTGTCATTATTGTTTTCATGGATACTGATACATAATCATCATCATCAAATCTTATACAACCACATTAAATTATGCCAAGATCTCCAAGAACATCCTTCAAATCATGTGCTCAAAATCACCATGGTATGAATCAAACTATGTGCCAAAGACATGCCTCAAGCATGTACCAAGACCTATAAGATATAACCCTCAAAACATACATGAATAAATACCTTTAATCATGAGGAAACACCTAGTGCATGGGTTATCAAATATTCATACCTTCTTCAAATTTAGCACAGATACATGATTCATCCACTGTCAACCCACAACCACCTACACTTTTCTCTACTGCAACCTGTGTATACCCTATACATGATTCATCCATATGAAACCTACATATATACACACTTCACCCTTATGAAAACTACATATAACCTAGGAAAACTAGTATGGTCACCTCCGTACACTTCACTCTCCTCAACCTCCTTTCTCCTAGGCCAGATTCATCACCTTCTAGACTTTCCCTTTTTTGAGATCACAAATCCTCCTAGCACAAGTGTAGACCCACTTATGTTATCCCCATTCCAAAACCACACACTTTCTTAGATGATGAAATGAGAGGTTCTTGATTTGTATTTGTACTTTTCCAAGTACCTCCTTTACTTGACTTTAGGGCCAACCTATAAATTCTCATTGCAATCATTTTTCACTTTTTCCTAATTTTGAGGTCGACTTATAACTTCTTGTTGCAATCTTAGATATTGAGCTTCTTGACCATACTTTGGGACTTCATATTTTAAAGTGCATACCTTCTCAACCATGATGAACCATGTGGCATACCACCTACCATTAGCAACAACATGACGAGGACTATGTATCTATGAGTGTTTTCCATGCATTTTCAATGTTCTTCATGTTATTTTTCTTCAAACAACTTCAGACTTCATGACCACACATATGGGGCTTATTAACCACTTAAAATCTTAAGCATGTTTCTAGGGATTCTTGTATACTTCTTCAAATCATCATCTCGTGAGGTCCATGCTTAAAGATACACCATAAGGGGACCACTTTGGAGACTTCATCAAATATACCCATCACTTCTAGAGACTTCTAGACTTATTCTAGGGTTGAGATCAATGAAAACTAGTTTTCCAACAATATCCCCCTTTGACAATGATGGAAACACTCATACTCCCCCTGTGACCATTGATCCCCCTTTGAAACCAATGGAAAATGGTAATTTCCCCTGATGATTTCTTTCCCCCTGTCTTGTTTGCAAAAATATATGTAGATTATTGTGAGGTAGAAACTACTCCAAGTTTCTATAGAATATAATCAAATGTCTCTCTTGGGAGAGGTTTGGTGAATATATCTATAATATATTATTCTGTCCCAATGTACTCCAACTTGATATATTTTTCTATCACTTGTTCTCGCAGAAAGTGGAACTTAATCAGAATAGGTTTGACCTTGGAATGCATCCCTAGATTTTTAAAGATACTTATAGCATGATTATTGTCACATAAAATCAAAATAGGCTCGTCATATTCTACTTGTATGTCATACAGGGTTCACTTCATCCATAGGACCTACGTACAACATGTTGTTGTTGCAATATATTATGATTCTATTGTAGACAAGGACATTGAGGACTACTTCTTAGTTAACTAAGACATAAGACAATCACCCAAGTACAAGGCTGATCCACATGTACTTCTTCTATCTTCAATGCTTCCTTCCCAATATACATATGTGTAGGTGACCATAGTCATCTCATTCCCTTTCAGATACCATAATACAAACTCTTTTGTTCCTTTGAGATATCTAAAGATCCTCTTTACTACCATAACATGAGTTTCATTAAGTGTTGCTTGAAATATTGCAACATGTCCAACTGCTTACATCACATATGGTCTCGAGTTTTTCACATAGATTAGGATTCCAATCATCGATCTATAGAGTCTCTGATCTGGTTCCTTAGATTCATCATCGTTTCTCAACTTACAACCAGTCACCATGGGAGTACTTACAGGTTTTCGATTTTCCATTCCAAACTTCTTCAACATTTATTTGATGTACTTGGTTTGGGAAATGAAAATACCTTCATCTAGCTGAGATATCTGGAGTCCCAAGAATAAAGTCAACTCACGAAGTAGGGAAATTTCAAATTCACTTTGCATTTCCTTGACAAAATTCTTATTCAACCTGTCATCATCACTTCCAAATATGATGTCATCCACATATAATTCAATGATAAGTATGTTGTCCTGATCCAATTTTGTGTATATATTGTTATAAACATTTCCCTTTCGAAATATTTTTTGTTGTAAGTACTTGTCTAGTATTGAATATCAGGCTCTAGGGGCTTTCCTAAGTCCATACAAAGCTTTCGTCAATATTCATACATAATATTCCCTTTCTGATAGTAGAAACCATTCTAGTTGTTCAATCTAGACTTTTTCTTCTAATTCTCCATTAAGAAATGTCGACATTACGTCCATATGATATACTCTGATCCTTTTGGAAAATGCATAGGCCAAGATCATTCTGATTGCTTCCATTCTGACAACATGAGAAAAAATTTCTTCAAAATATACTCCTTCAACTTGAGCATATCCTTTTCATACTAGCCTTTCCTTGTTTTTGGTTACTTGTCCATCCTTGTTTAGTTTGCTTTTGAACACCCATTTTGTACCAATCACATTTTTGTCCTTAGGTCTTGGAGCCAGTTCCCATGTCTCATTCTCATTTATTTGATTCAGTTATTCTTCCATGTACTTGATCCAATGTTTATCATTGTTCACTTCCTCAAAGATGATTGGTTCAACTGTGGATAGTAGTGCTAGATGTATTTGTTTTGGTGTAGAATCCCATTTTCTTCCTCTAGTTTCTATTCCTGCATTTTTATCTCCAATAATTTGTTCTAGTGGATTATTCTTCTAAAAACAAAATTTAGGTGTTTTGGAAGGTATCTATAAATCTTGTTGATTGTCTTTTATTTATTCTTACTCTACTTTTGGTTACTTCTCTTATGTTTCTTCTTCTTCTTCTGCTTCTTCTTATTTTAGTTTTACTTCCTTCTCTTTTGAATTTCTACTTTCTTCTTTGGTCTTCAGCACATTAGTTTCATCAATATTTGCATTGATTCTTTCCACTATTTTGTTGTGCCTTAAGTTGTATATTTTTTATTCCTTACTTTTTCTTGAGTATCCAACAAGTATGCCTTTATCATATTGAGAGCCAAATTTTCCAATCTTGTTATCTTCTCTTTTTATTTAAAATTTGCTTCCAAACACTCTAAAGTTATTGACATTCATCAGTATTCCCTTCCACGGTTCATATGGAGTCTTTTCATTATTACTTCTAAGCATTCCTCTATTAAATATATGAATAATTGTAGGTACTTCTTGTACCCAAAATATATCACCCCACTTGGGATATTTCAACATGGTTTTAGCCATTCCCTATACAATTTTGTTCTTCCTTTCAACGACTCCATTTTGTTGAGGTTTCATAGATTTTGTGAACTACCTCTTTATTCCATGTTCTTCACAAAAGTATATGAATTATTTTAATGTGAAATCACCTCCATTGTCTAATCTCAAGCACTTGATTTTTAAATCAGTCTCGTTTTCAACCATCTCCTTGAATATCCTGAAACATTTGAATGCCTCTGAATTTTTCTTGAGAAATAAGATTGTGATCATTCTTGTATAATCATCAATAAGTAGCATTAAATATTGTTCACCATTTAGTCATTTTTTTCTCATCGGTCCACATAGATTATTGTGTACAATCTCCAATGGTTTTGGTGTAGAGTATTCCTTGTTAGAATTTTAAATTTTCTAGTTACACAATTACAATTACTTAATCCAATAGAAATTGTAGTAGGATCATTGAAATATAGACAATCACAAATATAATAGAACACAAATATTATTTTTGGAAACCATCGTGGGGAAGAAAACCCAACATCCAAAATCCTCAATATGGATTCCTTCAACCAATACAATGATGCACTATATCTCTCCAAGAAATACCAAGACCAAAACACCAAAAGAATCAGTCTCAAAGACTTGTGCACTATACCTTCTGATGCACTCCAATATGCACAAGAGAAGTGTGTGAGTGTTTGTCCAAATGAGAGGAAACTATCTTCTATTTATACACAACAATGTCTCTTGAAGATACATGACTCTTGACCTAACTAACCCATAAAATAGGGTCGACTAGCCACAATGGAGATTTTTACAATTATGAGTAAAATACCAATAATATAATAATTCACGTTGAGTCGACTTGTACAATATAATTATAATAACCTTTTAAAGGTTTGACTAAAAAAAATATACGAGAATATATTCTTTAGTTACACCAAAAATATTAACACTCCCTCTTAACTAAGAAGGTATTCTTTTCAGACACAGACTCAAAGTCTAATACCACACGAGCTCACATCCATTGACTATTGAACATGTGAATCTATACATCCTCGGATATCCATAGTGAAACATGAATTCACCCCATGCAACCAAGGTCTGTGGGTAACTCTCAATAGCTAAAACATGTCCCCATGACATACACTCCTTGTGATGCATCAATACCTAATCACATGCACTCATGTCTTAGTGATAACCCTTTTTCATGCTAGATGAGACCCACCAAACTCAGTGCCAGCCCTTTTTCATTCAGGATGATATTTTTCCATACTTAGTGACATCCATTTTTCATGTGGGATGAGTTCCACCTATCACTCCCTCTGAAGAGAGACCACACCAAGCTTATGCCTGAAGTACTCAAACTTCATCCTCGATAATGGCTTGGTGAACAAATCTACAACCTGATCCTCGGTAGTCACGAACTGGAGCCTCACTGCTCCCCTCTATACCATATCCATGATATAGTAGTATCTGATATAGATATGCTTCTATTTGTCATGGAGCACCGGGTTCTCTGACAACTTCATGCAACTTTGGTTGTCACACCAAATGTAGGTCGCCTCCAATACGAGACCAAATAACCCAGAAAACATCTTTTGAAGCCATACTTCTTCTCTGATCACTACACATGCTACCACATACTCAAATTCAGTCGTACTGAGTACCACACATGACTGCTTTCTACTTCTCCATGAGATCATACTGGAGCCAATACTGAAACAGTATCTGGAAGTGATCTTCCAGTCAAGAATACTATCAACCCAATCTAAATCTGCGTATCCATACAATCCAAACTCATGGTCAAATATATACCAAATACCATGATCCACATTACCCTTAAGATACCTCAACACATTTTTTTCTACAACCAAATGAACATGTATGGGATGCTTCAAATGATGACTCAGAGTGTTCACAAAAAAACATATACCTGGTCTTGTGTCCATCAAATACATCAACGAGCACACTATCTACATGTATAAGGTAGAATTCAAATCTCTGAAGTTGTATCCTGCAACAACTTAAGATTTTATACCATCAGGTTAAACATGGCATTATATTTCAACATCTCGAACCTATGTAATATTTCCACAGCATACTTTCCTTGATTTAGGAAAATCCCATCTAATCTCTTCCAAAATTCTAGTCCCAAGAAGTAGTGCATCATTCCTGAATCTTTCGTCTTGAATTTTGTAGCTAATTTTCTCTTACATTCAATGATGAGATTTTCCACAACTATTAGAAATGAATCATCTACATACATAAGTAGAATCATTGGTTCACCATCCTCAACCTTAAAGTAAAGGTTATGATCTACACTGATCTTGGTAAAACCCAACCTCATCAGAAAAATTTCAATCCTACCATACCATGCTCTAGGTGCCCACTTCAATCCATATAAAGCCTTATTTAATATGCAAATATGAGTCTCCCTATCATGTGTATCACATCCAAGTGATTGCTCCACATATAATTACTCTTTTATTTCACCATTCAAGAAGGTTATCTTTACATCCATCTAGTGCACCTTCCATTTCATCATAGAGGCCAATGAAAGTATTTTCTTGATCGAGGTATATCTTGATATGGGAGAAAAGTTTTCTTCATATTCAATCCCTTCCTTCTTAGAGAAACCTTGGGCCACAAATATTGCCTTATATTTTTCAATACTTCCATCAGTTGCATGTTTCATCTTGTAGATCCATTTCGAACTCACCACAAATGTTTCCTTTGGTCTGGGAACCACATCCCAGACATCATTCTGCATAATGGACTAGTATTCCTCTACCATGACATCTTTCCATACTTTATTCTCTACAGCTGCTTCATAACTGGAAGGTTTTGCATCCATTATGTCACACAAGCATGCCACGTAGTTGGAATATGGCTTCGTCTTCTTACTTTCCCTGAAATATTTCTCTAGGGAACCAATTATTTATGCATCTCTGATAAGCTCTTGTGCCCAATATGGTCTTCTCTTGCGAGAAGGTATCTCGGTTGGTTTCTAAGGCTCTACCATGTTATGATCCTCTAGAATGACTTCCACTGGTTCAATTTCCTATGGAACTTTAGGAACTTCATTCTCTTCTTCATGTGCCTCTTCTGCATGGATATGTTTGGATTTATTGAAAGCTACATTCTCATCGAAGGTTACATCTCGGTTGATCTCCACTTTTCGGTGACTAAGAATGTATATCTTGTAATCCTTCGATGTGTCTCTGTAACCAACAAATATGTCCTTCTGTCAAGAAGGGTCCAACTTTGTCCTCTTTTCCTTGGGGCCATGAACAAATAAAGGATATCCAAATATTCTGAAATGGATGATTTTTGGCTTCTCTCCTGAAAACATTTCCTCGGGTGTCTTTTTTTCAAGCACCTTGTGGGGACTTTTATTATGCGCATACACTATTTTCTTCATTTCTTATTCCCACACATGCATAGAAAGATATTGATCATGGATCATGACCTTTACTACTTCCATGATTTTTCGGTTCTTCCTTTAAGTTGTTCCATTCTATTGAGGATTATAGGGAGTAGAAATCTCCCTCTTAATCCAATCTTCCTTACAATACTCCTTGAATTATTCTGAGGTGAATTCACCTCCATTGTCTGATTGCAAGGTCTTTATATTTTGCTCTATAATTTTTTCTACTATAGCCTTAAACTCTTTGAATTTTCCAAAAACTTTATTCTTTTCTTTTAACAAATAAATCCAAGTTTTATGTCAGTAATCATCAATTAAAGATACATAATATACATACCCACTTAGTGAAGTTTCTGAAATCAATCCACATACATATTAATGCGTGATGTACAAAACTCCTTTGGATATGCTATCGTTATTAGGAAAGGAGTGATTCATGTTCTTTCCTTGTGCACATTCTTTGTACATGCCATCTAGTTCCTCTTGGATTTCTGGAAGACCTATCACCATTTTTCTCACAACCGAAAGAGCTTTGTAGTGTAGGTGAGAAAATATCATATGTCATAGCTCACTGGGAGTCACAATATCATGAAACATTGTAGAGGCTGAATGTCCTTTTAATTTGTAGTGTCCTCCTTCTTCAACTATAATCAATATTGCATCATCAAGGGTCTTCCCTCTAGGCCACATAAGAACTTGACCATCAATAAATGCTACTCTAAATCCTTTCTTGTCCAATGATGAAAATGAGAGAATATTCTTATTTAAACTCAGAACATAGAGAACTTCCTTCATCTTCATTGGCTTGCCTAAGTTTAACTTTTAGGAAGCTTCTCCAACACCTTTGATTGGATAATGATAGTCATCACCCAATTTCACCTTGTGAGGTGAATATTTATGAATAAGTTTAGATAAGGAGTCTTCATAGCCTATCATGTGCTTGGAAGCACCACTATCTATCAACCAAGTGTCACTTCCATGAGTAAAAATAATTTTGAGGGATGATATAAGAACATAATCCTCATCACTTGATTCATCTTGCTTTGCAACCTTCTTGGGAGGCTCATCATCTTCAACTATGTGATATTTATGCCTCTTACTTCCTTTCTTATTCTTAATTTCCATAATGAGGGAGAAATCCCTAACAAAGTGTCATAATTCTTGACAACAGTAACATCTGATATTTGATTTGTCTCTTTGACCCATCTTAAACTTCTTGGGTAAAGAATGCTCCTTCTTTCTCTTTCCTTTCCTGGTGTGGGCGACTAGGGCTTGATATTTATATGTCATCTTTTCTTCTCTTGCAATTGTCGTAGATTCTTCATGGTTACAATATTCCCAAAGTATACTGAACTTGGGAAGCTTTTTTCTTGAAAAAATTCCTTGGATGAATGCATCCCATGACCTTGGGAGGCCATTCAAGGTAGTCATCACCATCTCTTCTCCTTCTACTAAGTCACCAATGGATTCTATCTTCTCCTTGATTTGATTCACTCTTGAGAAGTAGGAGTGAATGGTTTCTAAGTTCTGCATTTTCACATTCTTCAATTGAGATATCAGAGTCATTCTTTGATTTATGTCTCTTCCCTCAAACAGATGAGTTAAGTTGTCCATCATTTTCTTTGGAGAAGATAATGATGATACATGAAGGACAAGGTGGTCCTTAATGGAGTCTGCAAAAATACTTTTTTCTATCACCATGTCCTTCTTATATTTTACCTTATCTTCATATCCTTGAGGTTCCTAAAAATATTCTATAATTAACTTATCCATTTCATGTTCTTCAAGAAGGAGGGCTACTATGTACTTCCAGGCCCTGAATTTATCATCCCCATCTAGCTTCTCATCAATCTTTGTTTGGGTAGTCATCCTTCCTGGGACCACACAAAAATATGACCAAAATTGAAATAATGAACTTATCAATAGGTGTGCTCTGCTAAGGAGAGATGCTTGGTGGTATTTCTTTGTAAAAATTCCATAGAAACTTGAAAACAATCAACCTTAGGATTTGGGTGAAACCCTAACTTCAATAGCTGCAAATTCGAAAAATAGTCCAATGGAAAAATACGCTAGGCTAAGTCGAACCTTCTAATGGTCTTGGTTTTTTTGGAAACTATATCTAGACTGAAAATGACTCCCTTTTAGGCTTCTAGATATGTAATTGGCTTCTATTCAGGCCTTCTCTGATACCATGTTAAAATTTTAAATTTTCTAGTTACACAATTGTTTGCACCTAATTCATCACTAGGTGAGAAAATAAAGGGTGCTTACATGCCCAGTTGGGTCTTGCTAGGCATGATAGTTGTAGAAGAAAGGGTTAGGAAAAGAACAACAAAACTATAAACAAGAATTAAACTAAAACAAACTTAAACTATGAGCATATAAAAAAAAAGAAATAACAAACACAATGGACCAATATCACCAATGTTTTTAGGCTGATCAATTGATGAAATCCAAAGCACAATGAAGAAAGGGAACTGTGGTTCCTTCTTCCTACAAAGGAAGGCTCTTGAGGCCCTCAAAAAATTGTTGTCCTTACAATAAGAAAATGAGAATGATGTTGAAAGAACTCAAAGCATATCCACTCAAGAGAGAGGTGGATAGCTCAATGAAATGGTGCTAATGTGTTATTGTCAAGGAGTGAGTCCTTAAAAAAATCTAAGCAGCATAACATTACATGAAATTCCTTGAGAAAATGATGTTTCTTCATGGCTTTTTATAGCATAGCATTGGGTGATTATGTAACTCCTTTGAGGTGTGAAAAGGGGCTCTTTAGGGCTCAATTAGGTCTTTGACCAGCCTACCATGCGGATTCAGCTCAGATTTGATGTCAAATAGGCTTGGGAACTGATCCATTAGTGGTTGGGAGGCCGACCAATTTCAATAAATGCGTCGTTTAGTAGGTGCGCGGGTTTTTGCGCCCACAGCCGCGCATCGTGTGTGCATGCGTGCATGGTACATTTATGTTCCGTGCATATGCGCATGCACCCAGATTCTATAAAGCACCCTTCAAATTTTGGTTACTTTGTATAGTTTTTGACCCTTTTGCAATGCTGTGAATTTAATCCAGTGCCATGAATGACTTCATTCCTATTTTGACAATGTTGAGTTCTTGTCGCCGTGTGCGGATGAAATTTCAGTGATAACAGATGCCCCTTGATGGATGAGGTTAGGATCATACGTATAGCTGAAATCCATCAATGTTTCTTTTACTGAGAATGTTGTGGTAAGAGAGAGAAAGAGTGGGACCGTGTAGAGAAATTCTTTGGAGAAGAAAGGAACCGGTAGAACCCGACCTTCCATAAGGTGCGTAACAATATACAAGTGTGTACAAATGAGGCGGGCATGCCCCATGCTCGTGTGATGTAACTCTGAAAAAATATTACTGAAGTGTTGGTGTAGACAACTGCAGCGCCCTCGGGGGCAGTAATGATAAAGGCAGAAGACAATTCTGCAAAGGAACATACTCTGAAAAATAGGCACTGATTGCGGTAATAAGCAATGACGATGATGCGGGCATTGATGGCCCTACCAAGTTCAAAGGTCTTCTACAAATGATAATAATAACTTCAATAGTCGTAAAGTAAGACCCACCGTAACATGAGAAAGTGTTGGCGTCGAATGTTATGGGGGTCAATGACATCAGGGAGCAATGGTGTTTCCCCCTGTGTCGTCCGAGATCTCTCATTGAATGGAAAATGAGAATCAAGATACTGTCGCCCTTCTGGAAAATTGTGTTGATGTCGACAAAAGGGGGACGCGACTCCTAGAAGCAAAAGGGCTCCGTGGAATCTACTGAGGTGAGGAAGTGGCAGAGGTACAAGGACGAAGTCAAGAAGTGGGAAGACTCAAGACTGTCGTTGGTGGGAGGGTGTATGATGTGGCCGCAACCGTGTGACAAGGTCGAGTGTCAGGGGGACGCCAAGACCGAGGATAAGTTGTGCCAGAGGCGGGACAAGGTGAACAAATTCAGAGGGTAGAGGCAAGTGACCTGTGAAGTACTTTGAAGATATGGACGATGTCGGCACGGGTAGATGAGAAACAATGCTCCAACCAAGGGTGACATGGGTTGCGTATGGCGAAAAAAAGGAAGCAAGTCGCCAACGGTGATGAAAAAAGGAAATGACCGAAAATAAAGGGGTTTGTACAATAAATAATGAATAATTTGGGAAAAAATGTACAAATATAGAAACTGGTGCCCTAGTGTGAAATGAGTGCCCCAGGGAGGGCAGAAATTTCTTGGAAAACAGATGAAGGGTGGGGGGCCCATTGGTGAGTTTCTGTATGAGGTAGGTGAAATGAAGATAGGTTCGCGGATGGGAAAACTGATGGTGGATGAAATGGAGGGTTCATGAGCCTACGGAGGTGCAGGTAAAAAAGAATAGAACCATAAAGAGATGATCTAGGAGTCCATATGGGAAGCTAGCAAAATGAGGAGAAGAAGTATGCGGTTGATCTGCAACATGATGAAACACTATCGGGACTCCCATCCCTAAAGGGTCATGAAGAACAACATGAGTGTCAAAAGTGCAAAAAGGTGCTATGACTGGGACAACTCATGTGGGTGAGAATGCTACCGGGTTACAGTACCGATGATGCAAATGGAGATGTGAGTACTGCAGAGTCGGGACTGATGATCCTAAAGGAAAATATCAGAGGGTGTGACTGGAAATGGAAATGCAATACCTCAGGGGAGACTATATGCCAGTGATAAATATATACCTGAAGGGGTGATGTCGGTGACTGATGAGTAAGTACCTGCACACAGAACAACCAAATACCCAAAGTGAACTATATCTGAAGAGAATCGAAGATATGAGCATGTATTAGATAAATGTGACAACGTGTGTGTGTGTACCTGACCATAATATGAAAAAAAAGGTGCCCCGGGGGCTCAGGATGAAAAGTGGCCCAGGGACAGCTGTGATGTAGGTGGCAGGATGTTGATCCCGTGGCTGAAGAAAGTTCGAAAAATGGACGTCGTGGGCTCCCGGAATGGTGAGTGGAAGTTTGGAAAAAGGCCTATATATAGTTGTAGGGACCACATTGCCACCTCATTTGTACCTACTGCTACAGTGACTTTTCGAGCAGATTCAGAGGAGATTGGGTGATTCAGGGAGCACGAGGTATCCGATCGATGGTGTACGAGTTTCAGGTTAGTGGTCTGATCATCCTGCATAGAAATAGGTTTCCAATTTGTGGGCAGGGTAGGTACGGGGGGGCGTACAGGGGGTTTGAGGGGTTTTTGGGTAGGATGGGGGCCCACATGCACAGGCGATTCAGTGGAAGGTGCGCATACGTGCGCGCCTATCCACTGAATAAACGTGCATTGGTGCACGTGACATGGAATTTAAGGTGCGCCCTAGGGGCACGCCTGTGCGGTGGACAGGCGCGCATTAGTGCGCGCCTATGGGGTGAAAAGGCGCGCACTAGAGCACGCCTGTGGGTGTGACAGGTGTGCACTAGCGTGCACCTGTATGGAAAATAGGCACGCTCACGAGTGCACCTATGAGAAAAACATGCGTGCATACGTGTGCGCCTGTATAGTGAACAGGTGCGCATGTGTGTGCACCTGTGGGTGGTAAAACCGCGCCTAGGAGGCAAGGTTGAAGGGTAAAAAATGAGTCTTGTTCATGCCTTTGATGGTTTTATAAGATGATATAGGACCCTGTGTTGAGTTGCAGGTTGCCAGCAGTGACTATGGATGTGCGGTGGCGTGAGGGAGACTGGTCGCAGTTGCGGGATGTTGTGGCCAATCCAAGGCCTGCGGTTCGAGCAACTTTAGCAACTAGTAGGTTAATAAAGTTCTTTGAGTGCCCATTGATATGGGCACAGAAGTACTTATTACAGTTCCTGCTCCAGATGTGGAGTTCGGAGCTGCACTGCTTCCTCGTGCGAGGAGAGAAGATTCCCTTCACTGCGGTGGAGGATATATATTTTTTGACTGGGCTCCCCTTCTGGGGAACGCCACTGCCGGCAAAGCCTATGCTGCCGAGGGGTACACACCTGTCGGAGATCGTCGAGCGATATTTCTCAGGTGAGAACTACATGTCTGGGACTGTAGTGAGTATTAGTGGTCTGGATTCCCTGTTGCATCGTGGCATAGCAGCGATGATTGTTCGTGTGTATGGGTCACTGGCGACCCAACGGATCAGTGGAGGTTAGCTGCTAGTGCTGGAGAGGGTGGTGGTGGGCCGTGAGTGGTTTGCATGGGGGTTGACACTGCACGCGCGGATGATCATGCAGTTGGACCGTTTTCGGTCCACAGGTACCGGAGAGTTTGCTTTCGGCTCGATCCTGGTAGCCTGGTTTCTGGAGAGGGTGTTGATGCTAAACCCGTGGGTTCTTCTAGAGGCACCTGGGGCATGAGAGCCTCGATTGAGGCAGTGGTCCGCGATTTTGGTTCACCACAGTGGTGGCGAGGGTGGGCATTATTTCACGGTGCAGGTAGCACAGATCTGGCGGCAGATGCCGCAGGTCATACTGCGGTACCCCTATGCTAGGGTTGACTTCCAGGGGGACCCGGACATGGTATTGCCTCCTGGGGAGGTTTTTGAACATCGAGGTATGTTGTGTATTTGTATGTTTTGATTTATGTTAGCTTTTGATATACCAGTTTATATGTATGATGATAGATATTGATACGATCTGTTGTTTGTTGTTTGGTGCATGTGCAGATGTAGCACCTCGCGGGCGTGAGGTGGAGTGGCAGAGAGCACCGGTTCAGCGAGAGATGGAGAGACTACCGTGTGGGGAGAGACGTCAATGAGATGAGGCTGCGGGGACCCTAGCAAAGCCTAAGAGGGTAGCGAGGAGGTGCTAGTTCGATGATCCCGGTGCAGGGCCATCACACGCTCCTCCAGCGGCAGCCGGAGTAGATTTTGACGATATACGCCATCGTATTGAGACGGTGTTACAGGACGTGCCTGAGGGCATGTGGATCTGTATCCAGGACGAGGGGTTCTTGGAGCAGTGTATCGGATTACCGCCACCATAGCGGGGTATAGTGCGGCGAGTAGCTGTGCTTGCCGCGATGACTAGTGGACGACTGTCGTCAAGGCAGGAGGGTCCTGCGGGTGTTCCACCACCACCGCATGGGGCAGGTGGGGGTGGGCCACCACCTCCTCCTGAGGGAGGAGCAGCTGGAGGTGCGATAGAGGCACCCTGATTGTATATTGTAGACCGGTTTTTTTTTGTTGTTGTTGTTGTATATAGGCTGGTGAGTCGATTTTGTACCGATGGACTATGATAGCCTGTGGGCACATGTATTTTTGTATGTAAACATTCGGATGGCCGGATAGGCCCATATATATATATATATATATGAGTATACATATTTTGAGATCCAAATGTTGTTTACATGTGTTTTTTGTGTTGATGATGATGATCATGATTCTATCTATATGCTGTGATAGGATGTATGAGAGGTTTTATGTATGTGTAGCTTGATGTGATATATGCCAATCTTATACCATGTTAGCTATTTCATTTGTTGTTTGATTCAATTGTCTTAGAATATGTGTAAATGTGATGGAATCAAAATGTCAAGATAATAATCTAACCTGCAGGTATTTGCGAAAGAGGCACGGATCGCGTACATGGTAAACATTGTTGAGCTGGAGAACGACTAATTGAGAGTCGAGGAAAATGCTAAGGTGGTGAATATGATGATGCTGGGAATCAGCCAGGAGGCCAATGACCTCAGTGTATTCGACTTGGTTGTTGGTTGTTGGTCCCAAACATATGCCGCTTGAATGTAGCATTTCATGTGATGGGGTGTAGAGAGCCCAAGCAGCCGAAGCGAGATTTTGTGTCCAATGGCTGGCACCGTCGGTGTAACCCATGTGGTAAGCTGGTGGAGGAAGCATATGTCAATAGCACAAAGGATAGTTTAGACAAGAGAGGTGAGAGAAAAAAGATTAAAAACACTAGAAAAAGAAATAACCTAAAGTAGCCTGACTACGTTTAAGCATAAAATTTCTTGAGGTATAACCCATTGACGGGTTCCTTGAGTGAGAGGCCTTCGGGGGAGGCCAAGATGTATGCGCCTTTGGTGAGGCAATGTTGGATGATGTAAGGGCCATGCCAAAGTGATTTTAATTTTCCATGACCAAAGGTATCATGGGCGATATCATAGGCTAGGACAAGGTCACCTTCGCGAAATGATCGAAGGTTAACATGGCGATCAAAGGTAGACTTGGATCATTTTTTAGCTGCCTCATTGTTCTGTAATGAGGATTGACGATCTTCATCCAGAGACTCCAAGTTCAGCAAGCATTGCTCCATTGGAGTAGTGTCAGGTAAAATATCAATTGCGGTGCGTAGGGTGGGAATTTCGCACTCGATGGGAAGAGTTGCCTCGATCCCATGGACTAAATGAAATGGCGTGAAACCCGTAGCGGTCTTTACTGCTGTTCGATAAGCCCATAGCATGGAAAATAACATATGATGCCAATTGGTTTTATGTTTATTAACCGTGTGTTGTAACATGGTCTTGAGGACTTTGTTTACCGCCTCGACCTGTCCGTTTGACTGAGGATAATATGGTGAGGCGAACTCATGAGAGAAGCCTAACCGAGATGAGAGTTCGATGAAAATATCATTCTCAAAATGTTTCCCATGATCGGAAATGAGTTGGAGTGGTACTCCGAACTGAGATATGATGTTATTAAAGAAAAAACGCATTGCAGTGTCAGCGGTGTTGTTGAAAGTGGGCATAGCTTCGGCCCATTTGGTGAAGTAATCGACAGCGACAACAATGTATTTGTGACCATTGCTGGAGGGGGGATTACAAGTCATAAAGTCGATGCCCCATTTACAAAAGGGGCCTGCAGTAATGATAGGGTGAAGAAGAGCGGGGGGAGCGCGGGCTTTGTTGGCATAGAGCTGACATTGCTCACATCGTTTCAGGGCATGAATGCAATCGTGAAACAGGGTAAGCCAAAAATAACCAGCTTGGATAATCTTCTGAGCTGTGGATATACCCAAAATATGGCCCCCACAAGTGTCGCTGTGGCAGTCGATTAAGACTCTGTCGGCCTCGTCAATTGTCAAACAGCGACGAAGGATGGTGTCGACACCCCGCCGATATAAGATGTCACCGATAAGGAGATAGAGGGGGGCTTGATGGTGAATGAGCCGACGATCATCTCGTGATAAATGGTTACCGAAATTTTGAGTTCGTAGGTAGACGAGAAGGTCACCATACCAAGGATCATCGGAAGTGATGTAAAAGAGATGTTTGTCAGGGAAGTCGGTGTTGACGGGGGCACTAGGTGTGTCAGAGGGAAGGTCCATGACAAGTTCAGTGAGAATGAGGGACTTCTTACTCTTAGGTGTTGAGAACTTGAGGTCATATTCCTGAAGGATAACTATCCATCGAGCAAATTTTTCTTTAACTTGGCCACAACTGAGAAAGTATTGCATAGGATTGGAATCTGCGACGACCTTGGTGGTGCGAAGTAGAATGTAATGGCGCAGTTTCTGTACTGCAAGGACAACTGCAAGAGCAAGTTTCTCTTCATGTTTGTACTTCAAGGGTGGTCCTGAGAGGTTCTTACTGACGTAGTAAATGACGTGTTCACGATTGTCGTCTCCGAGCTGGACGAGGACGCCGGCTACTGATACAGCTGATGCTGATACGTAGAGGATGTAGTCGCGATTGTAGTCAGGTGCACTAATCAAAGGTACATTAGAAAGAATTGTTTTAAGATCATCAAACGACTATTGGGCATAGTCGTCCCGGTAAAAGGGGATGTCGTGATGTAGTAAGCGGAGGAAACTGTGTGCGCGTATGGCGTAGTCAGGAACAAAGCGTCTAAGGAAGTTTGCTTTGCCCTGTAGACTCTGCAGTTGTCGTAAATTCCGAGGAGGTGGAATTTCGATAATGGCTTTGAATTTAAGGGGGCCCACAGTAATACTGCTTTGGGAAACGATAAAACCGAGGAGGCGCCCTGCGGTGACGCAAAACACACACTTGAGAGGGTTCAAGCGGATGTTATACTGACGACATCGTTGAAAGATGATTCGTAAATCATCAAGGTGTTGGGTACGCTTCTTAGATCGAGCTATGAGGTCGTCCAAGTAGGCAAGGATGATTGCAGCCAGATCATGAAATATGTATGTCATGGCCCGCTGGAAAGTTGCACCGGCGTTTTTGAGGCCGAAGGGCATGACCCGATATGCAAACGTACCCCACGGGGTAATGAATTCATTTTTATCTTGATCGGCTGGGTGAATTTGAATTTGGTTATAGCCAGAGAATCTTTCCATAAAGGAGAGAGCTTTGTGGTTGGCGCAGTCGTCGATAATTTGATCGATGAAAGGCATTGGGAAGTTGTCTTTTGGATATGCATTATTGAGATCATGAAAGTCGGTGCAGACGTGAATAGAGCCCTGTTTTTTGTCGATGGCTACAGGGTTGGAAACCCATGAAGTATAAGCAATGGGGTAAATAAATCTGGCTGTACATAATTTGTCGATTTTGGCTTTGATAGTCGCGGCTTTGGATGGGTGTAGCGGTCGCTGTTTCTGGCGAACTGGTGTGATGTCAGGCCAGGTGTCGATGCGATGCTCGATGATAGAAGGATCGAGGCCAGGCATTTATGTGTATGACCAGGCGAAGATATCCCTATATTCCTGGAAGAGGGCTTTATATGCAGTGATTTCCTGAGGAGTGCAGGCGGCTCCAATGATGATTTCTTCGACGATGCCATCTTTAATGGAAATGTCGATTTTGATGGTGGGGGAAATGTTAGCCAGATTACCTTCTTCAAAAGCATCGGGTGTAGGAATGGGATTGTTGAACCAATCGATAGGCCTGAAGGGGATAAAATCTTTGTTCTCGACTGCGTAAATGGGATTGTGGCTAGGAGGCATGAGGGATTCCTGCGGAAGGAAGAGAGCACGATGATGTAGTGTGTCCCAGGGAGAGTTTGGGTGTTGTAGCTCTTCCAGTATGTCTTCGTCACATTGGAAACGACGAGAATATAATGGATCGTGAGGAGTGATCTCAGTGACAATGTGGTTGCCCCCTGTTGAAGAAACGGAGGGAGTAATGCTAGGAGAGGGTGAGGGTTCACTCGACATAAACCATATATTGAGGTACTAAGGGGTACCCATGGTGGTGGGATGGAGAGTCTCCGTAGGGGAATGAGTAGGAGAGTTGGGGGGGTTGCGGGGTAACTCCTCAGAGATGTCATTTAAGAACCATGGAGGCATAGGGAGTGCCTCAGGTTCGGGAGAAATGAAGTGAAGATCCGCCAGTGGTGAAGTAAGGTCAATTACTACCTCTGCGGGCGGGTGTAGTAGAGCCAATTGACGTTGCCTATATGCCAGGATCATAGTACACTGGTATGTAAAATGAGATAATGAATTTCAAAGAGAGAAAGGGCATCTCATGCGTTCTTTGACTGAAGTCGTGACATAGAGAATGTTAGTGATATTTGGTGTAGGGGGTGTAGCAGGGCGTGGGTCGTTCTGGAAGTTTTGGCGTACTACCGCTAATGTCTGCCAGAAACGTGGCAATGCTGGGCAATGATGAGTGTAATGGCCATACTCGGAACAGATAGCACACGTGAATTTGGTCCTCAACGATTTACTACTGGAAGGTTGGGTGGTAGCAGTAGGACTAGCAGTAGTGATGGGTATGGTGGGGGTTGGATTGATTGGAATCAAATTCTGTAATTTTGGTAGTGATGGGCAGTTGTTGGTTTGGTGACCCTATTTCTCACATAATGCGCAAGGTGGTGGAATGCGCGGAGGAAGTGTAGATGTGGGCTCCTTCTTCTTTATCCTGCCCCCTGCTGTAGCAGGGGGGGTAGGGAGTATGGGGGGAGTGGGGGTGAGGACAGGAATCGTCATGGGGAGGCCTTCCTGTGGGCGAGGGACCATCTCAGGTGGATGTAAATACCACACTGGGATTGCTAACACCATATTGGGTAGTGTGAGCGTTGCGGCTACCTGGAAAGCTTCTATACCGGGTGGAGGGTAAAAGAAGGGAATTTGAGTGAGGGGTCGGGGAACTGTCTCCCAAATGGGACTAGGCCCCTAAGGAGGTGTGGATTCGTGGACTATGGGGGTCGACGGGTTCACAGGAGGCTCCTGTGAGAGTGATGCTGTGACTGTTGAGACGTCAGAAATGACTGAAGCCTCCTAAGGAGGATGAGCATCCTCCGTGTGAGTTTCGTTAGAGGATACGACACATACCTGATTAGGGGGAAGGAGTGGTGGTGCTCCATGGTACGTCCCTAACAAGGATGGATCTTTGAAAATCCCAGGACCCATCTCTACTAGTGGATATGCATCTTTGTTGGTGTGAATGAGGGGAAGAATGTTATCGAGATTGGCAGATGGGTTTGGCTCATAATGTGAGACTTGGTCAATGGTCACAATCTTTCCGTTGTGGGGGAACATGATTGTCTGAAAGATGGATGATGCCACTGCCTTCATAGAATACATGTAGCTACGTCCAAACAAGATATTGTAATCGAGTTGGGCATCGATAACTTCAATGTCAATGAGGATAGTTTTTCCCCCGAGTTCCATGGGGACATTTTGGAAAATCCCTTCAGAAGATGATGGTCTTCCGTCATAAGCTCGTAATGTGATGGCGGAAGGTATGAGTTCCGGGGAACCAAGCTTCTGCCATACTGTTTTGGACATGATGCATGTAGATACCCCCTCATCGATGATACACCGGTGGATGGTGATGTTCCGTATTTTTACGGGTATTTGAATAGCGACCAAGGCGGGAAGGCGAGATTCACAGCTATCAAGGTCAAAGGTGATAAGTCGAGTATCTGTAGGGTAGACTGCCCCCAAGGTGGAAAGTAGTGATTTTCGCTGTGTTGGACAAGTCTGGAGGACTTCCAAAACTAACATGGCATTCGGGGATTGTGCTAAGTCATCTACCAAGCTATAGTTATGAGCGGCCCTAGCCTGTGGATTGTGAACATTCCTGCGCAAGGGGATGCGAGGGATGCGTAATGGAGGTTTGGCAGAAGGGTGCGGGATTACCAACGGAGGTCCCGTTAGTGTAGGGTTTGTCTCTGGAGAGATAGGAGTAGACTCAGTTGTTGTAGGATACTGACGATTGCATGTTTGTAGAAGGATTTCTTCCTCACTAGTGAGGAGAATCGTTCACTCTACTGGATTGTTGGGGTTGTGATATTGGCCCACCTGAGGTGGGGGATGCTGTGTGTCCTACTGGGTGTTTATGACACCTTTATGTGGGATAGGATTTTGCAGCACGGTGGGAGGGGGTTGTTGCGCGTATTTTTGTTGTGCCTGTTGAGGGGCAGGTTGCGCTAGGGAGGGTGGAAGGCTCCCAGAGTCTTTCAACCTTTTGAAATCAGCAATATGGGGGCAATGGTGGGTGTAATGACCAAACACGCCACAAAGAGCACAAGGGTGGATGGTTTTGACATTATTCCACCCTTGGAGTTTGTTGTTATTTCCCCCTTGGGGGTTTTGGTTCCCTTGGTTCTGGTTACCCCCAGTGGATTGATGTTGTGGTGGTTGATTCCCGCCTTGACCAGGGTTATTGTTATTCATGTTCCTTCCTTTCCTCTTGGTATTATTTGAGGGATGAGTTGGATTGGTTGTGTTCAACTGTTCAAAATTTTGGTATTGTTGAGCAGCAAAGGGTTGAACAAAATTTACCCCCGCATGAGGATGTGGGGGAGCCATGGGTTGTGGAGGTCTAGGAAATGGAAAGTATGGATTCTGTGGTGGTACTACTCCGTAAGGTACATAGGAAGGCACAATGCTTTCACTAGTACTATATGCTGACGTGGAGGGAGTACCACTAGTGGTTGGAGGAAGTGGATGTATGGGGGGTGTCGATGGTGGTCCACTGACGAGTGGAAGTATAGCAACAGGGTATGGCTGTTGATAAGGGGGTGGGGGGTAATAAGGAGTGCCCCCATATGCTGGCAGGTATTGAGTTGTTCCATACATCGGTGGTGGTTGGGGTTGTGGACCATGGTGCATGGTAGCACCTATTAGTCTGTTTGCTGAGTGAGACATCCCAGGTTTGTTCTGGCCAAATGGCACAGGTTTTGGAAGATCAGGAAGTACTGTGTATAAGTATCCTAACTGTGCATAAATGAGGTCATATTGTTGAGCCTTGCTGATGGCTTCCTCTTCAGATTGCGGGAAGGTGGAAGTGACATCCTTACCAAGGAGAGCGACAAGTGATCTAAGAAACCAATCAAGACATTGTTGTTTGGTGGTTTCTGCTTTACACAAACTATGTCACCTACGCCACTCATGAATGTGGTCAGCGATGTGGGTGGTTGAGGTATGTTTGAAGTTAGACAATAGTTCTAGACCGTTGTCATGGCGGATGGGTAATTGGAAGAAAGTTAAGAATGCTTTGGCCAAGGACTCAAAGTTTGTGTGGGACCCTGATTTTTCTTCGACATACCATTTGGCTGATGGGCCAATGAGTGTGCATTGAAATAATCGTAGTCTGACGGAATCATCCATAATGTTGTTGGAAGAACACCATAGATGAAAGGTCATGACATGGTTGGCAGGATCATCTCCTGCCTTTCCTTCAAACTTTGGTATGTCTGAAGGAAGTTTGGTTGGCATTGCAGGCCATGTGGCATCATGCAATATAGGATCATTGGTAAGCTTGGTGAGATCCGGTATGTTGAGAGAGGCCAAATATGGCATCTGTAGTGTGGTGGGAGGATTAACTCCAGCCATAGCGTGTTGTGAACCTGACCCTTGATGGGGACTAGGTGGGTTGGTTCTTCCTCCTTGAGAGGAAGTGGGTCCCCTGCTTCCGTGCAAAGGAAAGCGAGTGAATGTATGTCCTTGGGAAGTGGACCCAAGTAAGGTAGAACCAAGCAAAGTTGATCCTAAGATAGTGGCACTCACAGGAGTGTGTGAAGGAGGTACCATTGAGAGGGTACGACCAGATACTCCCCCTAATATAGGAGGAAGATTGAGCAAGCGTCGTGAATGATGGGGGTTCTGTGGTTCCCCAATGATGTCAGACTAGTTGTGTGAATGTGTGCATAAAGTGGTGAGAGAAATATAGAAACAAGAGTCTTTTGCTTTAATTGTTTACACAATATATATATCAAAGTCAAACTGTAATCAAATGCGCATCATACATAAATGAGAAAGAAGCATATATGTGGGTAAGAGGGTTTTGTCCACGTGGGGGAATCAAAAGAAAGCAAATTATCATGTCCTAGAAGACGTAACGTCCTTCCTCTCCAATAGCACTGGACCTTCCAATAGTACTCAACAGTGGGGTCTGAAGTCACCGGAAGAGAAACTAGTGAAGGATGAAATAACTGGTTATAATGAGGGGTAGAGGGGGAAATATCCCGAAAGAGATGGCGATACTTCCCAATAGCCACACAAAATCCAATCAAGGTGTGATTGCAGCCCACAATCGCCACCTGGGTAGATGTCCT
>ML782491.1:276148-313157 GCA_009831015.1 Picea engelmannii | reverse complement strand
GAGGCCCTCACAAACTTGCTCTCCTTACAATAAGAAAATGAGAATGATGGTGAAAGAACTCAAAGCATATCCACTCAAGAGAGAGGTGGATAGCTCAATGAAATGGTGCTAATGTGTTATTGTCAAGGAGTGAGTCCTTAAAAAAATCTAAGTAGCATAACATTACATGAAATTCCTTGAGAAAATGATGTTTCTTCATGGCTTTTTATAGCATAGCATTGGGTGATTATGTAACTCCTTTGAGGTGTGAAAATGGGCTCTTTAGGGCTCAATTAGGTCTTTGACCATCCTACCATGCGGATTCAGCTCATATTTGATGTCAAATCGGCTTAGGAGCTGATCCATTAGTGGTTGGGAGGCCGACCAATTTCAATAAATGCATCGTTTAGCAGGTGCACGGGTTTTTTGCGCCCACATCCGCGCGTCGTGCGCGCATGCGTGCATGGTACGTTTCTGTTCCGTGCATATGTGCGCGCACCCAGATTCTATAAAGCGCCCTTCAAATTTTGGTTACTTTGTATAGTTTTTTACCCTTTTGCAATGTTGTGAATTTAATCCAGTGCCATGAATGACTTCATTCCTGTTTTGACGATGCTGAGTTCTTGTTGCCGTGTGCAGACGAAATTTCAGTGATAACAACAATTACAATTACTTAATCCAATAGAAACTGTAGTAGGATCACTAAAATATAGACAATAAAAGATACAATAGAACACAAAGATTATCCTGGGAAACCCTTGTGGGGGAGAAAACCTAGCAACCAAAATCCTCAATATAGATTCCTTCAACCAATACAAAGATGCACTATAACTCTCCAAGAAAGAACAAGACCAAAACACCAAAAGAACCAGTCTCCAAGACTTGTGCGCTAGACCTTCCTATGCACTCCAAGATGCATAAGAGAAGTGTGTGAGTGTGTGTCCAAATGAGAGGAGCATATCCTCTATTTATACACAACAATTTCTCTTCAAGAGACATGACTCTTGACCTAACTAACCCATAAAACAAGGATGACTAGCCACAACGAGGATTTTTACAATTATAAGTAAAATACCAATAATATAATAATTTATGTTGATTCGACTTGTAAAATATAATTATAATAATGTTTTAAAGGTTTGACTAAAATAATTATACGAGAATATATTTTGTAGTTACACCAAAAATATTAACATTCCCTTGTCCCGAATTCATCTCTTGTTTGTTTTCCATGTAGACAATGCTTGCACATAATATTGGTTGGTTTTGTTTAGGAATTTCTCTTACCACTTCCTTTCTGCTAATTTTGAAAAGATTTTCAAAGTTCATATGACCCATTATTTTGTGCCAAATCCAACTTTCATTTTCCTTTCCCAAGAAACATATTTCCTTTCCGATCTCATATAAGATGTATATGTTATTTGGAGTCCTTATTATTGTCTCCACCAACTTGTCTGATCCTTCTTTCCTGATCTCACATTTCTTTGAGTTAAATAGAAGTGTGTATCGTTGGTCACACATTTGAATCACACTTAGTAGATTATACTTCATATTTTCGACAAGTAGGACATTTTCTTCCATGACATCTTTACTTCCAAGATTGACTATGCATTTTCCTATAATTTTGGTTGAGTTATCATTGCCAAACGAAATTGATCCATATCTTTCTTTATTTAGAATTAAAAGCATGTCCTTGTCACCTATTATATGCTTTGAATGACCACTCTCAACATACCGATCACTTTTTCTACTTAGTTCTTGAAGAGAAATCAAACATTATTCAATGTTTAGTTTATCCTACTTCCTTTTTGATATCCTTGATGGTTCCTTTACATGACTATTGAAATCCTTCTTTGGTTCCTTTAGAGGAGCAGTCAATTTGCAGTCTTTGGAAATGTGTCCAAATTTTTTTCATTTGTAGCAATATACTTTATTATTAATGAGCCAAAAATGTTATAGTTTATGTTATATTCTTCATTAGGATTTCTTAGATAATTATTTCTAGAGTATCCTTCATAAATGCCTCTATTCTTAGCATAGGCTCTACATTTTATAGACTTGTGCCAAAAATTGTTACAAGAATAACATAAACAAAGAAAAATAGTTTGGCACTTGAGTGTGGGAGATGTTCTAAGCAGTGGAGTTCTTCTGTAATCTTCTTCTTGAGTTCTCTCCATTGCCAATTTCGGATTCTGTGTTTTGGGTCTTCTAGGTGGTGTAACTTTTATGTAATATTCTTCTTGAGTTATATCCATTGCCCTAATGTTTTCCTTTGAGGACTTGCATTCTTCCTTCTTGATGGGACCTCTGATGACTTTTGCATAACTCTTTTTTCTTCTTCCTTTTCTGTCATCATAAAGCTCAAACCCTTTTCAATATGTGTTTGTTTGTATCCTAGTCTAGACTTGTCATAGTATGGCCTTTGAATGCTGTTATTTCATCCAATATTTTGGTGTTGTTATATTTCATGTATTTCTTTTGAAGTTCCTTCCTTAGTGAGAGTATTTTTGCTTTCAAGATCTCCTTCATTTTCTCCTTTTCTTCCAACTAGTATTTGAGTGTTTCTTCAATCCTTATGAATTCTTCTACTTGGACCTTTATATTCATAATCATCTACTGGAATTCTTCCGAGTTGGGATTTTGAGAACCCTCCTTTAGCTTGATCGATTCTTCCTTGACTGACTTGTTTTTCTTCCTTTTTCTTTTTAGCTCTCTTAAGGTCTTGATTAGTTATACTTCAATATCTACTTCACCTTCCATCTTCATAATCTTCATTATCGTTTTCCAATTCCATAAAGAGTACTCATTTTGAGTCACTTCCATTATCATCATCCTCATCAGATGATGAACTATATTCTATTGAGTAGAGGATTTTCTTGAAGAATTTATTTTTGTTTCTTTTCTTGTCTCCCTACAACTGCAATTTGACTTTGAATTTTTCTTATTCTTCTTTGTCTTATTGGATTCTTTGAAATTTTATTCCTTCCTCAATGTATTATCCTTCTCTGTTCTCATTTAATAATCCATAAGGATTCCATGTAACTTGTCCATGCTCAACGTAGCAATATCTACTCTTTCTTCTAGGAATGAAATCTTAAGATCAAATCTCATGGGAAGAGACCTTAGTACCTTTTGAACAATTATTGGTTTTTTTATTTCTTCTCCTAAGACTTTAATAACATTCACTATTTCATCAACTCACAGAAAATAAGCTACAATATCTTCATTTTCCTTCATTTTTGATTGTTCAAATTGACCTCTATAAGTTTGAATCTTGGCCCCTTTGACTTTTCATCTCCTTCATAAACATTTTGAATTTTGTCCCAAATATCCTTTGCAGAGTCACAAGGCATAACCTTGACATATACTAAATCAACCAGGCCATTCATATTAGAATTTTTATCCTTTGAATTGTTTTTACTGAGTTTCTTTCCATATTTATCTATTGGAGGAGTGGAAGGTGCCTTATATCCATCTACTACTTCTTTCCAGACATCAAATCCTTGTTCCTGCAAAAAAAAAAATTATCCTTCTATTCTAGAAGGCATAATTCTGACCATCAAACATTGGTGTTCCATTCTTAGTGCACTCCATGATCTACCTTCCAGTGATTAGATTGTTTCTGAAGGACCTGATATGATACTAATTGTGGTAATATTCACTAATATTGAGAGGGGGGTGAATCAATATTAGGCACTTTTTACCACTTTTAATCACAATATGTAAGCATTTAAGATACAAAAAATGTATCACTTATGATTGCATTCAAGATACCATAAACATATAACCACATATATACAATACACAAGGATTTTATGTGGAAAACAAAATGGGATAAAACCACGGAATGCTTTCTTAATATATCACAATATCACATTCATAGGAAGAAAAAACTTCCAAAATTATCCAGCACCAACTGGAAGGAGGAACCAACACCTTTTTTATAGGCTCCAACCTGAAAGAAGTTACAACTCCCTGGATTTTCCATCTCCAACCCCCTAGTTTACAGGCTCCAAACTAAAGGAAGATGCAACTCCATTTCCTTTCCCCTTCTTTCCTCCCTTGAATATAAATGATAGACTCAACCTGTCATTGTTTCTAGCACTAAAACTAATACATCATCAACATCAAAGATGATACAACCACATAAACTTATTCCAATATCTCCAAAAATATCCTCCAAATCATGTTCTCAAAATCACCATGATATGAATCAAACTATGTGACAAAGACATGCCTCAAGCATGTACCAAGACCTCAAATATATAACCCTAAAAACATATGTAAAGACATACCTTTAATCACAAGGAACAACTTGGTGCATGGGATATCATATATTCATACCTTCTTCAAATTTACCATAGATACACGATTCATCCACTGTCAACTCGTGGACACCTACACTCTACACTACTACAAACTGCGTATACCCTATATGCGATTCATTTTTATACAACCCATGTATATACATGCTTCACCCTTCTGCAAACCGTGTATAACCTCAAAAAATCGATACGATCACCTTCATAGACTCTCCTCAGCCTCCTTTCTCCAAGGCTAAATCTTCCACCTTACAAACTTTCCCTTTGCTGAGATCACAAATCTTCCTAGCACAAGTGCAGACCCACTTATGCTAGTTCCATTCCACAAACACACACTTTCTTGGATGATGAAATGAGAGGTTCTTGATGTGTATTTATACTTTTCCAAGTACCTCCTTTACTTGACTTTAGGACCGACCTATAATTTCTTGTTGCAACTATTTTTCCCTTTTTTCTGATTTTGAGGGTGACTTATAACTTCTTGTTGAAACCTTAGATTTGGGGATTCTTGACCATACTTTGTGGCTTCATCATTATGAGGGAATAACTTCTCAATCATGAGGAACCACGTGGCATACCACCTACCATTGGAAATGACATGACAAGGACTATGCATCTATGAGGGTTTTTCATGCATTTTCAATGTTCTTGATGTTATTTTTCTTTAAACAACTTTGAGCTTCATGACTACACCTTTGGGGCTTCTTAACCACTTAGCCATATTTCCAAGGCTTCTTGTAGACTTCTTCAAAGTGTCTTCCCATGAGGGCCATGCTTAAAGCTACGCCATAAGGTGATTATCTTGTAGACTTCTTCAAATATACCCATCACTTCTAGAGACTTCTAGACTTCTTCTAGGGTTGACATCAATGACAACCATTTTTCCAACAATATCCCCCTTTGGCACTGATGGAAACACTCATACTCCCCCTATGATCATTGCTCCCCCTGTCTTCATGCTTGTGAACTTTCTCACCCCCTTTGAAATCAATGGAAAAGGGTAACTCCCCCTAACGATTTATTTCCCCTTGTCTTCTTCATAATAATCCATGTAGATTAATGTGGGGAAGAAACTACTCCAAGTTTCTATCGATGATACTTAAATGTCTCTCTTGAGAGAGGTTTGGTGAAGATATCTGCAATCTATTATTTTGTACCAATGTACTCCAACTTGATATTATTTTCTATGACTTATTCCCATATAAAGTGGAACTTAATCAAAATGTGTTTGGTCTTGGATTGCATCATTGAATTTTTAAAGATACTTATAGCACTGGTATTGTCACAAAAAATTGAAATAGGCTCATCATATTCTACTTGTATGTATTGCATTGTTCGCTTCATCCAGAGGACCTTCATATAACATGTTGTTGTTTCAATATATTCTACTTCTTTTGTAGACAAGGACATTGAGGATTGCTTCTTACTTAACCAGGACAGGGTGACAATCACCCAAGTAGAAGGACGCTCCACTACTAATATTACATCATCAATGCTTCATACCCAATATGCATCTGTGTAGGCGACCATAGTCATCTAATTCCCTTTTATATATCAAAATCCAAACTTTGTTGTTCCTTTGAGATATCTGAAGATCCTCTTTACTACCATAACATGAGTTTCCTTTAGTCCTTCTTGAAATATTGTAACCTGTCCAACTACTTGCATCACATCTAGTCTTGAGGTTGTCATATAGAGTAGGTTGTCAATCATCAATCTATAGAGTGTTTGATTTGATTCCTTAGATTCATAATCTTTTCTCAACTTGCAACGAATCACCATGGGAGTACCTATGGGTTTACAATCTTCCATTATGAACTTCTTGAAAATTTCTTTGATGTACTTGATTTGGGAAATGAAAATACCTTCATCTAGCTAATATAGATGGAGTCCCAAGAAGAAAGTCAACTCACCAAGTAGGGACATTTCAAACTCATTTTTCATGTCCTTGGAAAAATTCTTACTCGACCTTTCATCATCACTTCCAAATATGATGTCATCCACATATACTTCAATGATACATTTGTTGTCTTGATCCACTTTTATGTAGATATTTCTATATGTATTTTCCTTTATGAATCCTTGTTGTTGTTAGTACTTTTCCAATCTTGAATACTGGGCTCTAGGGGCTTTCTTGAGTCCATACAAAGATTTCTTCAATATACATACATAATATTCCTTTTTTGAAAGTAGAAATCCTTCTGTTTGTTAGATGTATACTTATTCTTTTAATTCTCCTTTGATAAATGTTGATTTTACATCCATCTGATATACTCTGATCCTTTTGGAACATGCATAGGCCAACATCATTTTGATTTCTTCCATTTTGGAAATAAGAGAAAACATTTCTTCATAATATACTCCTTCAACTTGAGCATATCCTTTACATACTATCCTTTCCTTTTTCTGGTTACTTGTCCATCTTCGTTTAGTTTGTTTCTGAACACCCATTCTATACCAATAACATTTTTGTCCTTAGGTCTTGGAACCAATTCCCATGTCTCATTATTTTCTATTTGATTCAGTTCTTCTTCAATTGCCTTGATCCAATGTTTATCATTGTTGGATTCCTCAATGATACTTGGTTCAGGCGTGGATAGTAGTGTTAGATGTCTTTGTTATGGTGTACAATCCCGTTTGCTTCCTCGGGTTTCTATTCCTGCATTTTTATCTCCAATAATTTGTTCTAGTGGATGATTCGTCTGAACCCAATGGTTATGTGTTTTGGAAGGTATATGGAAATTTATTTGATTGGATTTTGTTTCTTCTTACTCTGATTCTAGTTACTTCTCTTCAGTTTCTTCTTCTTCTTCTTCTTCTTTTAGTTCTACTTCTCTTTTGAATTTCTACTTTTTTCTCTAGTCTTCAACACATTAGTTTCATCAATATTTAAATTGACGTTTTCCACTATTTTGTTGATCCTTAAGTTGTATCATTTGTATTCCTTAATTTTTGTTGAGTATCCAACTAGTATGCTTTTATCAACTCAAGAGTAAAATTTTCCAATCTTGTTATCTTCTCTTTTAATATAACATTTCCTTCCAAACACTCTAAAGTGCTTTACATTCGTGGGTCTTCCCTTCTATAGTTCATACATAATCTTGTCATTGTTACTTCTAAGAATTCTTGTGTTCAAGACATGAATGACTGTATGAACTACTTGTACCCAAAATATATCACCCAACTTAGAATATTTCAACATGGTTATGACCATTTCCTATACAATTATGTTCTTCCTTTCAATGACTCCATTTTGTTGAGGTTTCCTAGCTGTTGAGAATTGCCTTTTTATTCCATGTTCTTCACAAAATTCCATGAATTATTTTTATGTGAAATCATCCCAATTGTCTGATCTCAAGCACTTGATTTTTAAATTAGTCTCATTTTCAACCATCTCCTTGAATATCCTGAAACATTCGAATGCCTCTAACTTTTTCTTGAGAAAGAATATTGCACTCATTCTTGTATAATCATCAATAAGAAGAATTAAATATTTTTCACCATTCATTCCTTTTGTTCTCATCAGTCCACATAGATCAGTCTGTACAATCTCCAATGGTTTTATTGTAGAGTATTCCCTTGTCCTAAATTCATCTCTTGTTTGTTTTCCATGTAGATAGTGCTTGCACATAGTATTGGCTAGCTTTGAAATTTTAGGCATTTCTATTACTGCTTCCTTTTTGTTCATTTAACAAGATTTTCAAAGTTCATATGACCCATTCTTCTATGCCAAATCCAAATTTCATTTTCCTTTCCCAAGCAACATCTTTCCTTTCCGATCTCATTTAATATGTATATGTTGTTTGGAGTCCTTATTGTTGTCACCACCAACTTTCCTGATACTTCTTTCCTTATCTCACATTTCTTTGAGTCTAATAGAAGTGTGTGTCCTTGGTCACACATTTGACTCACACTTAACATATTATGCTTCATGTTTTCGACAAGTAGGACATTTTCTGCCATGGCATATTTACTTCCAAGATTGACTGTGCCTTTTTTTTTTATAATTTTGGCTGAGTTATCATTTCCAAACGAAATTGATCCATCTCTTTCTTTATTTAGGATCACAAACCTATCCATTTCACCTGTCATATTCTTTGAATAACCACTATTAACATACCAATCACTTTTTCTTCTTTGGGCTTGAAGAGAAATCAAACATTCTTGAATGTTTAGTTTATCCTACTTATTTTTCCATATCCTTGATGGTTCCTTTACATGACTGTTGAAATCCTTCTTTGGTTCCTTTGGAGGAATAATCAATATGTAGTCTTCGGCAATGTGTCCAAAAAAATTTCATTTGTAGAATTCCACTTCATTATTTAATGATCCAAAACTGTTATAGTTTTTGTTATATGCTTCATGAGGCTTTTTGAGATAATTATTTCTAGAGTAGCCTTCATAGTTGCCTCTATTATTAGCATAAGCTCTATATTTTATAGCCTTGTGCCCAAAATTTTTACAAGAACAACATAAACCAAGAAAAATAGTTTGGTACCTGAGTGTGGGAGATATTCTAAGGGGTGGAGTTCTATTGTAATATTCTTCTTGAGTTCTGTCCATTGTTGGTTGTTGATTCTACGTTTTGGGTCTTCTAGGTGGTGAAACTCTTCTGTAATATTCTTCTTGAGTTCTCTCCATTGCCTGAATGTTCTCCTTTGAGGTCATATTTCATTCTTATTTCTTGATGGGACCTCTGATGCGTTTTTCATAACTCTATTGTTCTACTTCATGTTTTGTCATCATGGAGCTCAAACCCTTCTCAGTATGCATTTATTTGTATACTAGTCCAGAATTTTCATAGTATAGCATTTGAATAATGATTATTTCTTTTAATATTTTGGTGTTGTTCTGTTTCATTTCTTTCTTTTGAAGTTCCTTTTTTAGTGAGACTATTTCTACTTCCAATATCTCCTTCATTTTCTCCTTTTCTTCCAACTGGTTTTTGAGTGTTTCTTCAATACTTCTGGATTCTTCTACTTGGACCTTTATATTCATAATCATCTACTGGACTTCTTCAAAGTTTGGATTTTGAGAACCCTCCTTTATCTTGATCAATTCTTCCTTGAGTGACTTGTTTTTCTTCCTTTTTCTTTTTATCTCACTTAAGGCACTGATTAGTTCTTCTTCAAGATCTACTTCACCTTCTTCTTAATAATCTTATTTAGCATTTTACAATTCCATAAATAGTACTCTTTCTGAGTCACTGTCACTATCATCATCCTCATGAGATGAGGAACTATCTTCTCTTGAGTAGAGACTTTTCTTGAAGATTATATTTTTGTTTATTTTCTTGTCTCCCTTTTGATGTTTCTTTTCTTTCTTGGGAGCTTCTTCTTCATCACTATCTATATTCTTAGCATAAGAACATTTAGTAGAAAAATGACCAATTTTACCACAATTGAAACATTTTAAATGAATCTTACCTTTGCGCTTTTCAGTTCCTCTGTTCAACTTCCTCACAAAGTTGGTTATTTCTTCATCTTCATCTGAATCATTGCTACAACTATAGTTTGACTTTGAATTTTCCTTATTCGTCTTTGTCTTCTTGGAATTTTTGAAATATGTTTCCTTCCTAGATGGATTATCCTTCTTTGTTCTCATTTGATAAGCTATAATGATTCCATGTAATACTTCCATGCTCAACGTAGCAATATCTGCTCTTTCTTCTAAGGATGAAATCTTAGGATCAAATCTCATTTGAAGAGACCTTAGTACCTTTTGAACAATCATTGGTTCTTTAGTTTCTTCTTCTAAGCCTTTAATAATGTTCATTGTTTCATCAACTCACAAAAAAAGCTACAATATCTTCATCTTCCTTCATTTTCAATTGTTAAAATTGCCCTCTATAAGTGGACCCTTTGACTTTGACATCTCCTTCGTAAACATTTTGAAGTTTTTCCCAAAGATCCTTTGTAGAGTCACGATGCATAACCATACTGAATCAACTAGGCCATTCAAAATATCATTTTTGTCCTTTGAATTGTTTTCACTGAGTTTCTTTCCATCTTTATCTGCTGGGGGAGTGGAAGGTGCCTTGGATTCATCTATTACTACTTTCCAGACATCAATTCCCTATGCCTACAAAAAAAATTTCATCCTTCTAGTCCAGATAGGATAATTTTGACCATCAAACATTGACATTCCATTCTTCATGCACACCATGATCTACCTTCCAGTGATTAGATTTTTTCTAAAGGACCAACTCTGATACCAATTGTTGGAATATTCACTAATACTGAGAGGGGGGGTGAATCAATATTAGGAAATTTTTACCACTTTTGATCACAATATATAATAATTTAAGATATAAACAATTTATCACTTATAATCACATTCAATATAGCATGAACATATAACCACAGATACATAATACACAAGAATTTTATGTGGAAACCAAAATGGGAGAAAACCACATAATGATTTCTTAATATATCAAAAGATTACATTCACAGGAAGCAACAAATTCCAAGGTTTTCCAACACCAACTGGAAGGAGGCACCAACCCCTTATTTTTAGGATCCAACATAAAGGAATCTACAAGTCCCTGAATTTTCCAGCTCCAATTGGAAAGAGGCTCCATAAAGGAACCTACAACTCCATTTCCTTGTCCCTTCCTTCCTCCCTTGAATATAAATGATAGACTCAACCTGTCACTATTGTTTTCACATATATTGATACATCATCATCATCAAATATGATACAACCACATAAACTTATTCCAATATCTCCAAGAATATCCTCCAAATCATGTGCTCAAAATCATCGTAATATGAATCAAACTATATTCCAAAGACATGCCTCAAGCATGTACCAATACCTCCAATATATAAACCTAAAAACATACATAAATACATACCTTTAATCATGAGGAATAACTTGGTGCATGGGATATCAAATATTTATACCTTCTTCAAATTTAGCACAGAGACATGATTCACCCACGATCAACATGTGGACACCCACACTTTTCTCTACTACAACCCGCGTATACCCTATACACGATTCATCTATCTACAACCCATGTATATATGCTCTTCACCCTTTTACAAACCATGTATAACCTCATAAAACTGATACGATCACCTCCGTACACTTTACTCTCCTCGACCTCCTTTTTCCTAGGCCATATTTGCCACCTTGTAGACTTTCCCTTTGTTGAGATCACAAATTCTCCTAGCACAAGTGCGGACCTACTTATGCTAGATCCATTCCACAAACACACACTTTCTTGGAAGATGAAATGAGAGGTTATTTATGTGTATTTATAATTTTTTAAGTACCTCCTTTACTTGAATTTAGGGCCAACTTATAACTTCTTGTTGCAATTGTTTTCCCTTTTTCTTGATTTTGATGCCGACTTATAACTTATTGTTGCAACATTAGATCCAGGGATTCTTGACCATACTTTGGGGCTTCATATTTAAGAGGGAATAAATTCTCAAATGTGAGGAACCATGTGGTGTATTAACCACCTACCGTTGGAAATGACATGGCGAGGAATATGCATCTATGAGGTTTTGGCATGCATTTGCAATGTCCTTAATTTTTTTTTTCTTCAAACAACTTTGGGATTCATGAAAAAAAACTTAGCAAGTTGGTCATGAGAATTATTGGTCAATTGAGACTAATAATCATGGATATCGGTTATATATTAATGACTTATTCTACATAGTTAATCCCAAAAAATGATATCTAATATGTTGCACTGCGGAATCCCCTCTATGCTTAAATAATAAGAGTGAAGGGAGATCTAACTGGATAGTTAATAAGGAACAATATTTTCTAAGGTTTTGCAAATGGGATAGCAAGCTAAGTGGGCTTGATTATGGGGAAAAATTGATAGTTAAGTGCACTTGATCCAGAGGAATATTGCGATGGGTGACCACCTGGAAAGTCCTAGTTACCAGGTGCAAGCCCTGTAAGTGATGATTGATGCTATGTGATTCATTTTGTTGGTTTCAATCCCACTTCTTCACCCATGTGAGCATTACCAGATGCAATGAGTGATAAGTGGACTATTGAAATAATGAGAATTATTGGTCAATTGTGACTAATAATCATGGATATGGGTCATATATTAATGACTTACTCTATGCAATTAATCCCAAAAAATGATATCTAATATGTTGCATTGTGAAATCCCCTCTATGATTAAATAATAAGAGTGAAGGGAGATCTAACTGGATAGTTCATAAGGCACAATACTTGATAAGGTTTTACAAATGGGGTAGCAATCTAAGTGGGCTTGATTGTGGAGAAAACTCCATAGTTAAGCGTGCTTGAGTTAAAGGCGTCTTGGGATGGATGACCACCTGAGAAGTCTTGGTTATTGGGTGAAAGCCCTGGAAGTGATGATTGATACTATGTGATTCATTTCACTAGTTTAAATTCCACTTATTCACCCCTATGAGCATCACCTGGTGTAATGAGCGATGTTAGGACCCTACAATGTACCTTTTTGCTCACACCTTTTTCTACCATTACACCCTTTTTCCACTCATATTTTAAACTTATATTATCACCTTACCCTATCTCTCCAAAGGTATATAACGTCTCTTCTCTTTACTATATGTTTAATCTATTTTGAATATAATTTTACATTACTCTCGTACTTAACCATTGATCATAAATGTATAAGTGTTGAAATAGTTCGAACTGCAGATTAGCATTGAGGCTTGTTGCTAAAATAGTTAAAGCACGTAAACCCTGTGGCTAAAACAGTTCGTGGACTACGATGCTGAAACAACAACTCACATAGAAGAAGTCGTTACACTCTCCGTGGTCTACGATGTTGAAAAAAAAACTCACATAGAAGAATCTATTACACTCTCTGTGATCTACGATGATGAAACAACAACACAAAGCTGTTACATTGACCACAACAGCCGCACCTTGATCCAGAATTAACCAACGTTGTCGCGTGACCATGTGCTGAAACAGTCAGAACGCAAATCCCATTGTTGAAACAGCCCGCGATTTGCGATGTTGAAACAACATACAACAACAGTAACGAAAAGACAAATAAAGAAGTTGTTACTCCAGCTGAAACAACAACACCCCACTCAACACCTTTTCAACTATTGTAATAGCATTATGTTGCGGGAGACTAGGATATCCTATTCCAGTATAGAGAGTTGATCTAACTAAGAATAGGACTCAGATGTACACATGTAATTGAATGATCAAATTGTATAGAGGGGATTCTCCTCTTTAAATAAGAGGAAATCATCATTAGAGAGGACCTTCTTTCGAACTAAGAAAGGATTTACAGAGAGGGACATATTTTACTTCATATTGTAATGTAACACAGTTGACAGATGAATAAAGGATTGTTCTGAGCATTTCTCTCTAGTTCCTTTCATTTCAGGGGAATCTTGTGAGAAGGGAGGGCCCACCTTCTTCACAAGATTCACCCATTATCTTTGTAGTGTGTTAGTGTTATTTCTGTTCATGCCTTGATTAAATCCTATTTTGCTGAAACACTACTTTACTGAACTCTGTCTTGTTGAAGCTCTGCTTTACTGGTTGTTACATTGTTTTCATATAATTCATGCTTGGGTAATTGTTGATCATTCTAGTTAGCAATATTGCTCAGTGAATTTATGAAAGCGTGATAATCAGGGACAGGTGCTGAAGGTTCCTGATTGGGAATAGGGTCCTTTTCTCTATTAGGAGATAGTTAGTCTCCAGTGTGTGTCAATCATTTCAATTAACAATGAATTCATGAAAGTGTGATAATCAGAAACAGGTGCTGAAGATTCCTGCCTAGGGAATAGGGTCATGTTCTCTGTTAAGGGATAGTTAGTCTTTAGTGTGTGTCAATCATTTCAGTTAGCAATGAGCTCATGAAAGTGTGATGATCGGAAACAGGTGCTAAAGATTCCTACTTGGGGAATAGGGTCATGTTCTATGTTACAAGATAGTTGGTCTTTCCTTTTGCAATTGGTTTGAAGGATTTCTTTCCTAGGTTGATATTCCTTAATGTAATCCAGGATTCTTTGGATAATCATTTCTTTGAACTTTGAACTCTGCAATAGGTAGGTTGCTTTCCTGTAATTCAAGTTAGAACTTCATTTTATTCAAGGCAAGGTGTGATTAATATATTTTTACTACAACTCTAGGTTTCTTTTGAGATTGAGCATATATAGTGTGTGATTACCTTTGAAATAAACAGACTTCCCTGGGTTGACAATTTATGTAGCACTTGATTGTTGAATTAAATAAGCAATTATAGTGACCAACAAGTGCTAAGTGGACTATTGAAATCATGAGAATTATTGGTCAGTTGCGACTAATACTCATGGATACGGGTCATAGATTAATGACTTACTCTACATAGTTAATCCCCAAAAATGATATCTAATATGTTGCACTATGGAAGCCCCTCTAAGTTTACTTTATTTTATTTTTTGTAGTAGAAGAAGTTACTACGGGAAGAATCATTGAAGGATTACGACATATTATTAAGCTACACACATGAAGTCACATGAACATACATATATGAAATATTATATCCCTGATCATTTATAACACTTATTGTTTCGCATCCCCGTGATATATTTCTAATGTTAATTTCCTACAACTTGCTTTTCTTTAATTTTCTTGTTTGTTTGGATTTTTTCCGACATAAGTTAGATTAGAGATTTAGTATTGCAGTTCATGTGCTTGCACCTCTAAGTTTACAATTCCTCGGGTTGACATTAAATGTAACATAAATTATCACATATAATTTTCCCGACATTTTGAGATCTTAAGACCCCTTCCATATCTTTAGAGTCTCTTTTCATTATCTTCCACATTCCTTCATTTCATCTCAACCAATTTTTCCTTCCCTTGGCATGATTCCATTAAACTTCTTTCAACATATTCAAATCTCATGAACTTCCATTCTCTTTCATATTTTCAATAGTTCTCAACCTTGCTCCACCTCATCTTCAATTTTCATCCAACAACACATCATAATTCAAAGCAAATGTAACTTAAGGTAAAACAAGTATAAATCTCTTTAATTTACTAAGAATTTGGAAAAAATGATGCATAACCACTCCAAAATCCAATACACATCATCACCACTTACAAAGTACTCATCACCAACCATCAATCCACCATCTACAATAAAATTTATACTATGATTTTAATACCATGGAAAGAATGGAAGAAAATATATTGTTGTATACAAATATGAAGAAACGGCCATAATGTATTATCCTTGTACATAATAAAACATTCCTAAGATATCATTTGAATGTTCTGAATAAGAGGATGAATTCATTGTTTCCTATTCAAGAAAAGAACCACAAGTAAATATTGGTCTTAAAATGAAAGAAAAATACAAGAGTATTATGTGGTATACAAGTACAAATACAAAGCAACATTCATAGTGTCTTCCCCTTGTACAATCATAAAAAATTCCTAAAGACATCATTCAAATGTTTTAAATAAGAGGATGAAGTCATTGTTGTCCATCCAAGAGTAAATATCAGTCTCAGATTTATAAAGTTCCCAAGTTCATATCCATATGGCCACCATCTTCATCATTTCAAAAACCATTCTCAACACTCAGTCACCATCCCTCATAATGCCCATCCCTTGCTTGTCCTTTATTTTCATAATACTTTTGTTGCTTTGTTTTAAAATCAATTTGTGACCATATGATAAAAATTATCTTCCAGAGTGTTGCACCACAAGAACCAACACCTACATAAAGAGACAATATCACAAATATCTATTCATGTGAGATAATTAAACAGAGTATAAAATGAAAATTGAATAAGGATTTACAAATTCTTGTTTGCATGAGGACATGCAAATCCTCGGGTTTGGGGGAGTGTTGGGCTCCATTTTTGTCATATTTCTCCATCTAATAAAACCATTATTCTTAAACCATTTCCCGCATTTCACTAATAATATGTGTCCATATACACCATAAACCATCATTAATTCCCTTATTCATGACCCATGGTCAATATATCTTTTTTTCTATTTTTATAGTGATTAAAAGATGATTATATCATAGTTTTAATAATGATGGTTTATAAAGTGTGATTTCTATAAGTTCAGTTCAGTTTAGTTCATGTACTCGAAATCATTTGTTGGCATACTTAAACCTCTCCAACTAGGATTTGGACACACGGAATTTGAAGATATAGATGTTAGCATGGTGTGTGTCCTTTGGTTCGTGCCTAGGTCACACGTGTGAGCCTGTAGATCATGATCAAGTGATGAGTCAAAATTGTCCCAAAATTAACAACATCAACACTCATACGCGATTTTCAGGCAAATGAAGAAAAATCTCAAAATCTTGTAACATGGGTTTTATGTAGAAGGATATCATTTAGTTGAATAATGAGTGGAATTTCAAAATAATGCACGGTTTGGGAGATATCTATGATCTTCTAATATTGGTTTGCTTAAGCCCAAATTAGTATGAAGTTCTGGAGAGTCAATTTCCACCTCGATTTTTGTGCAAATGAGGTCGAATTTGAAAACTCTGGGACATGGGTTTTGTTCGTAGCATAATCAATCAAGTAGCAATGGGGTCATTTTCCAAAATTAGGAATGGTTAAGGAGATATGGTTGGATCTTTAACATGGATCTAGCCAAATCGATGTAAAACCAAGATTTTTGAGACTTTTCCTAAAGTTGTCAAATTTGATTAATGAGTTGAGGGATTTCATTATATCCTTCCCTGGTGATTTTTATGTATAAATAAAGGTGTGGATAATATGGATCAAACATCAATCTTGTATGGGAGAGAACTTATCATTGTATTAGAAATCAATAGAGCTAGTTGTTGATTTGTAAACAGGGTTTTGATCTTAATGAAACAATGATTATTCATGTTGATCCATTGAGCATTCAGACCTGATTTAGTCTCCTAGGTCGAGAAGGGCCCCTTGATCCAGGTAATTCCCTATTATTTCAATTTCGTTTTATAGATTATCTTTGTGTGATTATTTCATTTCAATTCTAGTTTGATTGTTGTTCCTTTCATTTTATTTCAGAGCTATCCTTTACATTAGGTTTGGTAATCTAAAAATCAGATTTGATTATACCTTTGTATGTGTACATCAAAGTTTCATTTCCTCATTCATATGTTTCATTTTTAATTCAATTTCACTTATAATTTCAATGCTATGTTCTAATCTATTGTATCTATGATTTGATATATTTGAAAGGCAACCACTGCCAATCTCATAATCTATATGCATAAGGTGAGAAGAAATATTTATATATTTAGTCATATGCATTATACAAACACCATTCTTCATTTAATCTATACCCGTGTTCCTCTTTCATTCATTGATTGGGATTATTTCTCTTCGTTTTCATTTATAAAGATGATCCCAGAATAAAGACATACCTTTTGATAGTTAGTGGTGCTCAGTTCAGATTCAAATTACATATACAAGTGTTGATTGTAGAAGGTATTCTGCTCCCATTTCATCATCAATTATTTGTATAGGTTATTGCTTGAAAAATAAATATTTAAACCATAAAGGATTAAAACCACTTCCATCTCATTTATGTTATTGTTTCTTGTTCAAAGATTGATTAGTTTTATAAGTTCGACCACTAGTACAAGTTGAAACATAGAGAATATCAATACTTCTCCTTTCATTGATTCTTCTTTATTTTCCACTATAACATTGTTTCTATATTTTTCATTCTTCAATAAATAATTCATACCTTTGTCGCTCTTTATCTGATTTCATTCTCTTTCCTATAATTGTTTTTTCTATCATTGTTGTGCTCATTCAAAGAAAAAATTATGAGTTTCATTATATTTCGTGACAAGTTATTTTCATATTACTTCAATTGTATTTTGATTTAATTTTCTTATTACATTTCATTTCTTTAATTTGTTTTTCTACAACATAAGTGTGGATCCACTAAAAGAATATCATTGAAGGTTAAGACTCTAATAAGATACTCCCACAGAGTTGCATGAACATACCTGTATGAAATATTGCAACTCAGAACCTTTCTAGCATTAGTTGTTCCACAACCCATTGACAAATTCCTTAGTGATAATTTTGAACAATTTATTTTTTTTGTATTTCCCATAGTAGAAGAAGTTACCATGGGAAGAGTCATTGAAGGATTAATACATATTAGTACGCTACACACGTGAAGTCACATGAACATACATATATGAAATATTGTAACCCTAATCCCTTATAGAAATTATTGTCCCACATCCCAGTGATATATTCCTAACGTTAATTTCCTACAACTTGCTTTTCTTTAATTTTCTTGTTTGTTTGAATTGTCTTTAGAGTAGGATAGATTAGAGATTTAGTCCCACATTTCTTGTGCTTGCACCTCTAAGTTTACAAGCCCCTGAGAAAAAATTAAATGTAAGGGAAATTATCACATATTATTTACCCAACAATATCTGCAATCGCTATTGTATGTCGAAGTCTCTACAAAACATGGAATTTTGATGAGGCCAACTTCTCTACATGGGGATACTATCATTTGGGTTTGACATGACCTTTTCTTACATATTTCACCACAATATCTTCATAAAATTCACCATCACATAAATTTTGAAGTAAAGAATGGGCCTTAAAAAAATGTGTATCAACATCAACTTTAAAAAAATAAATAGGATTCAAGATGACGATGTCAATCGTAGGAGTAAATAGTTTTGGGGGGAAATAAAGAAAAATTATTATTTTTTTAATCATATTTTTGACTTGTCTCTTTATAGGTTTACTCAAATTTCAAGTGTAGGAACTCGTTGGATTCATAATTAAATTATGCATACAATAAGTACTCACTCAGTGCATACTTTTGATAGATCCATAATGAGATAAACATTTTCCCACACATTTCTAATTTATGTCACTGTAGGTGTATTAAAGTATGTAGAGTGGGTACTCATTGGATGTAGAATTTAATTTTGCAAATTCATTTCCACATCCAATGAGTGCCTACACTTGAAATTTGAGTAAGCTTATAAGGAGATAAATTGAAAATACAATTATAAAAAGTAGTTTTATTTCTTTCTTTTTGAAAATTAGAACTCTTCTTTCATTATTTTAGCTATTATTTTAATATTTTCCTTACGAGACCCATTTTAGACATTAAAGTTTCTCTAATGATCTTTGAACCAAAACCATACCTATGGTTGGTTTATATGCCTCAATATATAAATGGAATTCTTTTTTATATTCATGCAAACTCAACAAAGGGGAAAAAATTAGAGATTTTTTCAAGCTGTCAAATGATTGTTTCACTTGATCATCCCATATAAATGAGAATCATTTTTTCAAGATGTGCATGAAACCTTCTGTAATGTAGAGATAATTGGTAATAAATCATCGAAATATTTTTTCCCTTCCTTGAAGGCTATGAAGTTGGTGGATATTGCATTCGGGAGGTAACTGAACTATCACCTCAACCTTAAATGGGTCGACCATAATATTGTACTTGGAAATGATGAAACCAAGAAGACAGGACACAAAAAATGCACGTATGAGGATTCACAAGTTTTTTTTAAGTATTAGAAACTTTTGAATACTACAAAGATGAGATCGATGATTGGCCCTTCTCTTTGACTAAGAAACCAAGTCATCTAGATAAGCCTAAAAATGTGTTTAATATTCAGAAAGGCATACAACATGGCCTTCTAGAAGGTATCTTGAACATTTTTTAGACCAAATGGCATTTTCCTCTCGAAAAAAGTTCCCTAAGAATAGATAAATTTAATTTTGTTTTTATCTTCTCGATGAATTTGAATTTCATTATAGCCAAAAAAATCCATCCATGAATGAAAACATTTATTTTTGACATATTCATCGATGATTTGATCATTTAATGGTGTGGGGTAATTATATTTAGGGAACATTTTGTTTTGATCATAAAATTCATTACATACATGAATGGTCCCCTACTTCTTATTCACGGGAACTAGGCTTGACACCCATTCAGTTAGGGGGATGGGGTAGATGAAACCAACTTTCAAGATTTTTTCCACCTCCACTTGATAACAGTTTCTTGGTGATGAGTTATCAACTGAAACTTTTATCAGATAGGAATATCATTTTCATATGTTATTATCTCATGTGCAATAGGATGACGATTGATTCCTATCATTTACTCATAGGAAGAAGAAAAAATGCCATGATACTCCTTGAATAGAGTAGTATAGATATTAATTTTATCAAGAGAACAACCTTATTGGATTGTGACATTTCTAATGATGTCGGATTTAATGGAAATATTGATTGGCATGGTTTTAGAAATGTTTTTCATGCTTCATTCCACATACACATAATGTCTTGCGATGAAACTCTTATACCAATGAAAATATTTAGGAAGGATAAGACCCTTTTCTCCAACCTCGATCTAGTACAAATCAAGAAGAACATATGAAAAATCGTGCATATATTCCCATAGTCTCTTGGAACAAGTCATTTTTTCCAAAATGGCCTCCTCTAATGGTAATATCATGTCCAAAAAATTTTGTGAACTAGGAGAGATGAAGGCCCATATAGGCAATGTAAACTGATCATACACCTCATGAGGTGGAAGATTCATATAAATGTCTATAGAAATTGTTTAAATGGATTTATAAACAATATTATCTATAGATAACAACATAATTGACCCTACATATCCATTTCCTTTTGCACAAGTAGTTGGGTTTGACACTACCCATAGATCTTCCCCAAAGAAAGACATTTGAATGGAACTGAGCATTGTGTCTTTGTGTTCTTTCCAAAATAGAATGTTTGAATACTAACCATGGTATCAATGATGATGGATGAAATCATAATTAATACCATGTTTAGTATTCAATATATATATATATATATATATATATATATAGAGAGAGAGAGAGAGAGAGAGAGAGAGAGAGAGAGAGAGGGAGAGAGAAAACGTTCACCTCAAAGATGATTCCTTCAACATCCCAACACCAGCACTTTCATGCACTCCCATGGGATTTTCCACCATTTGAACATTGGATCCCAAGGTGGAATACATGTTAGTCATGTAGTGTGACAACTAATCAATCGTGATAATATATCCTTTATGAGGGAACCAAATAATTCATCAAATCAAGTACACTATAACCCTCATTATTTTTTCATTGTTGTGTTCATAACATGGAGTATAGACTCAATGTCAACAACCTTTTCTTCTATGGATTGACACTGAGAAGATTTATTAGTTTCATTGCATTACTCAATTTCAACAACATCAACATCAAGTCAATGTCAACAACATCAAACAATCAACATTTAAACAAAAAAAAGAAAAACAAAAAGAAAAAATGCATCTTAGTTGCATTTCATTTATTTTTAGTAACATAAAAGACAAAAATAACTTGATTGTTAGTTATTATTAGATCTTGTTCCCTTTCCTTTGAAATTTTCAAGAAAAACATTTTCTTACTAGAACTCGTGTCTTTAGGAATTTTTTCTTTCTTTAATAGTTGTTCGTTTCGGTTACAATAACCTTTTGTAAAAGAAAAGAAACCTAGTTTGCAAAGTTATTTTGCACTCTGTTATACATTGTCATTCAAAAAGCATCTTATATTTGCATTGCAAAGTGGTTTAAGATCTTGCATACAATCAAAAGTGCATTGTTTTCATGTTTGAAAAAGTATAAAATAAAGATTTTGTTTTCATTTGATTTGAAGCGTTGTTACACTCATTTTTCAGTGAAGAAATTTCATTGCTCATTTTTGTTCTTAAGTGCTTCTCCGATGTGTCCATCAAAACACCATATAGTTTCATATATACCCCTTTGAGTAAATATCAGCCCCATAAAATGAATGCTAACTAAAATTAACTAGAAATTTTCATTTTATAGGGTGATCAAACTAGTTTAGGCTAGGGCCTTGGTTTAGATTGGAGAGTTAATTTCTCCAAGGTCAGAAAACAAACATATGATTTTGAGCTAGGGAGAGTTCAAATCAAACTGTCATATAATTATAGACGGGAACCTCCTCTAACACATGAGTCAAACATGAGGTAGCATGAAGGATATTTGAGGAGATAACTCCTCTGAAGATTAACTAAGTGTAGTGGAGAGATCGTATATCGGGGTTTTATTTAGTGCCCTTACCTCCATGAGAGGCGACACTTTTGAGGCTTCGGGCTTAGTTACCCTACACATACGTTCAATCCCAACTTTCGATTGTACCCCCCAGATGTTGACTGCGAGTTGGTGACCTTAGTTTCTTTTCCTAGGGGTCTCAAAGGTGATTGCGAGGGTTTTCCCATGTTACCTAGGGAATATTTTGTATCACACTTTTCAGTACTACTGGAGGGTTCCCTGCAAAGTGTGGGTACTTGTACTAGATAAGGCTATTAAGTGGAGGTTAAGATAGTTGCTTCTCACTCCTTTTTTCATTGGTCAATGGGACTTAACCAACCTGTGCCTTCATCTGAAATGTCCTCACCTTACTTTGTGACTATTGAGATCTTAGGACCTAATCCACCTAAGTTGGGATATTAGCAAGGTTTTTTTTGTTTGTTCTTTCCATTTAGGGATTTTCTAGTGGTTTTCTTAGCAATCATATAATTTATTAGGAAGGTGTGTAGGTGGTCACCTAGAGCTCACAACTCAAAGTGGATGAACAAATGCCTTACCGATCAAGGAGAATTCAAGGTATTCCCCCTAAAGAAGTTGATGTTAATCCTCCTCCTCCTCCTTTGAGTTGTTAACTTGATCAATCTAACACTTTTGTACCAACTGGTCTAGTCAAGACTTTGATTATGGAACTCGTAAAAATAAACATTTATGAGCCAAAGGTTGTAACAATAACTGATCTTTGGGCCAAATTCACCTCACCTTTTAACCCTCTGTTAACTGGGCCTTACACTCTAGTTGTCATGCAAGTTCCACCTCCTAGGTCATATTTTTCTAACAATATCCCTCTCACTAGACCACAATGGAAGACACTCCATAATTTTATGGGTCATGAGTTGTTGTAACTCCCACTTCGACAATCTTCACCAATGGGATCTTTCCCCCTAATATGTTGAAACAAACAACCAGTGTGATTCAATCCATTGTTGTTGTGTCTATTATTATATATTCTCCATTGGTTTTTTGTTACACCCAACCTTCTGGTGTGTCCATTTCATTAACTTAAATAACCAATTATTTCTCATTCAGTAAGTCATCGATGGACATGTTAAATGCATTGACTAGGTCTGAGTCGACATCCCAAGTCTCTAATGTTGGTTCAGAGAATTCCTCAATTCCCTACCAAGTTTTCCCTTGGGGAGGGGGTCATATACCTTTTTCTTTCCCATCTTTTGGGGGTGGGGCTTTCCCTATTCTAGTCCTAACCCCTTTGGGGGATGGGTCACTTCCATGGGTAGCGGATTCCAATATTCTAGCATGCCACCAACCTCGACCTTGTTCACATTGTATGGTGGGTTGAGTAATCCTTTTTCCACATCTACAGTGTCGAAAGAGGAAAACCCCTTCAAAACTTTGGAATCCCATGTAAGGGTCTTTCCCTTGGCATGAGATTCCATCAAGGGGCAACCCCTTTCCCAGTTAGTGGAACCCCATGTAGGGAGGTCTTCACTTGCAAGGAGGGTCCATTGGGGAAAACCCTATTTTTTCATTCAAGAACCAAATGGGTGGGAATTTTATTGCGTTTAACTAGAATCAAGGTTTCACCCAAGGCTCTAGGTCATACACAAACTCTTCATGGAAACCTGGTGCTAGCTTTAACCTAGGATATTCTTTTCAGGCTGACAATCAATCGATTTCTTAGCCTACCATTTTTTCAAACTATTCATTTTCTATATTTTTTGAAGTTGATGAATGCCTTCATTCATCATGACTCGATTTTTCTTGTGATCCCCACCAAAATACCTTCTGACATACCAAAGTTCAAAAGAAAGAGTGGTGAATACTTGCATTATCACATAACAAAACTCCAGTTGTGGTGTTCATCTAATTTGTTGAACGATGACTTGATCTGTTTATGATTTCTCCAATGTTCCCTCATAGGGGGTGCCACTAAGTGGTAGATAGAACTAGAGAGGTATAAGTACACAAATTTTGGTGATATGGCCATGGTTTTCCTCAATAAATTCCAACTCCCTATCTGGTATGATGTTGGTACAAAAGTTTAGCTAACTTTCAACAATATAAAGATACACACATTTTCGATCATATTTGGAAATGGAGGATATGAAAGAGGTTGATAAAATCCATGGTCCTGCTAGAATTTCTCTTAGAAAGGTTCTCGAAGTGTTACTTCCTTAGATTCCTAAGAATGTTGCAACTTCAAGGGTGTTTACAGAAGAGAAGGCAATATTTAGAACACAACAATTGGACTTAATTTACTCCCAATATGGTATTCTCTATGAGATCATACCCAACACACCATGGTAGACTCTCAACTTGTCAAAACTAAAATCGAGACCACATGCCGATGGTATTTTTGGTTCCTCACAAATAAAACCCGAAGATCTGGTCTCCAACAAAATGTAGCAATTGTCCATTCAACAAACTGTGGTTTGTACGACCCCTAGATCGACCACCCCTACCACCCATTCTTTGGATGTACACGCTGTGAAATCAAAAAATAAAAAAGGTCCTCAACAACTCAAAGAGAAAAATAAAGGAAAGGAAAAAAAGGGTGGTGGGGAAATGATAAGAAAGCTAATATGAATGTTGAGGGGGAAAAGAATGAGAATATAAAGGTGAAATTCCCATGAAATATTTTTGGGGATGATCACCTTACTCATTAATTCCCAAATATGGAAGAAACAACAACAACAACAACCTATTGTATTGAAAAAATCATTTCCACAAGGATAAAATATGCAGGTTGGCTCTTCTGTGTCCATTCTGCAAGGGGGAAATTCTAGTGGGCCTCTTTTAGATGGATATTTTTTGTTCATTAATATGGTAAACCATATGAAATTAGAGGAGGTAGACTTTTCCACCAGAGCTTGGGATGAAAATAATCCAGAGTCGACATCGAAAGGTAAAGAAACTTCAAATCCTCAAAGGCCTCTCTACATAGAGAAACCTGAGAAGGAAATGATGAAGTACATACTGAAATATGTGAATAAAAGAGCATCACACAACCCTAATTCTTGGATTTCACCCAACTATTCCATTATCAATGATTTATCTCAAATGTCGTGTGTGACGTCTACTTTAGAAGTACTTCAAAGTTTCCATGTGAAACAAACCACATTGTTATTCGTGATCGGAGCAGAGGATTATTTTTACCAACTCACTATGAAGTTTGACACTACTGATGTGAAGCCTCACCCTCCTTATCATGTATCCTTCCAGATCATCATTGTATACACAAAACATGTGATCAGGAGGACCATTGTTGATGAAGGATCTTTGACGTGTGTCATTTCTTTTTCTTGTTGGAAAGATATCGAATCTTCAGAGCTCGTAAATTCTCCCACTTTGTTAACTAATTTTGACGGATGATCATTTAGACCGCACAAACTTATTTTCTCTTTTATGGTCCAGTTAGTATGGAATTTTAATTCCATAGAAGTAGAGGTAGTCGACGCTCCCCTCAACTATAATATATTATTGGTAAGGAGATGGACTTACATGATGATGGTCATCATATCATCAATATTTTGAATTTTATGTTTTCCCCATTAGGGGAGGATTGTAACTATTGATTAGATGGATTTTAACCACTCTATCTCAGTGGAAAAACTGGGATCCATAGTCTCGTGGATCGAAAACCTTCAGTCAAAAACTGAGAGTATCGATGTTGGAATGTGTCCTTCACTTATGGGAACCTTTAAATTCCCAAAACCAATGTCATATATCCATTCCAACCTTGTTGGATATCAAAATTTGAGTTCCCCGACTCCTATTACAAGAGTTGCTTCATTAAGAACATCATATCTACAAGATCCATGGGTGTTGACCTCATCGTGTGAATCAATATAAGGTCACACACATGTCAGGATGGCTAGGCCACTGTATATAACTAAGGTTTCTTACCAATATATCCATTAAGTCACTTCAGACTCAAATCAAACTCCTTCATGGACAAAGGAGGATGATAAGTTTATGAAGCCCATATGGGCTCAAAATTATTCAACCTCCCAAGACTATCTTGAAATGGTATTTCCTTCAGATGAAGCTATCATAGAGGCAATGATAGGTTCGGAAAGTCCATGGGATGATATGCATCATTGATTGAATTTCCTCCCTAAGATTAGTCCTATGGAAAGAGGATAATTTAGGTCAGCCACCAAGTAGAAATGTTGGTCATACGATGAACCCCTTAGCAAAACATTGTTTCTATGCCAAGGGGAATATGGAGAATATATCGAAAACCATCCCGATCAACATTTATAGAACCCATGATGTTGTTGAAAATCTATTTATCAAGGTATAATAATCTCAATATGAAATTCATCGGTATACGATGCTTTTCAAGAAATTTCAAGATGTTTTTACTTGGACGTATGAGTAAATTCCTGGCATAGATCCTCAGATTATCGAATATGAGATTCAAAATTTTGAAAATGATAATCCTTTTCAGTAGAAATTGTGGCCGATCAACCTGATAAAAGAAACATCAATCAAGGATGAGGAAGAAAAACTGCTCAAAGTAGGTTTTATCTATCCTATCTAGTTGACGAAATGGGTATCCAACCTTGTTCCAGTCGACAAGAAACATGGTACGATTCAAGTATGTATGGATTTTCATGATTTGAATAAAGTGTGTCCTAAGGATAAATTCCCTACATCGTTTATCGATCAAATTCTTGATGAATGCACAAGAATTGATATTTTCTCTTTCATGGATGGTTTTACTGGTTATAACCAGATATAGATCTTCCCTGAGGAACAACATAAGACAAATTTTATTTTTCCTTGGGGAACCTTTGCATACAAAAACATGCTTTTGTCCTTAAAAATGTTGGAGCCACTTTTCAATGGGCCATGATGTTCACTTTCCACGATCTTAAGCACATAGTGGAGGCTTATTTGGATTATCTCACTGTCCATTCATGTAAGAGGGTGCAACATATTTTACACCTCCACCTTGTCTTCGAGAGATGTCGTCACTATCAAATTCACTTAAATCCACACAAATTCATCTTTGCGTAACTTCAGGATGTCTCTTAGGATTTATTGTTTCAACTAAAGGGATCATAGTTGACCCTTTGAAAGTTGAGGAAATAAATCAGTTTCCTCCCCCACACACGGTACGACAACTTTAAAGTCTACATTAAGGAAAGGAAAAATTCCTTCAACATTTTGTATCGACCTATGATAATATCACAAAGGTTTTTATGCACCTGTTGAAGAAGGGGGTTCCTTTTTATTGGGATGAGTCAGCACAATGTTCTTTTGATGCATTGAAGAAAGATCTAGTTTCAACCCTTTTACTTAACACCCTAGATTATAATAGATATTTTCTACTATATCTCACGATAGTTGAATCTTTGATCGGCATGGTCTTAGTTCAGGAGGATGATAAGCTCCAATATAATTCCATATATTATTTAAGTCACGCCTTAATAGGACATGAATTGAAGTATTCACACATCGAGAAACTAGACTTAGAAGCATTTCATGTTGTTCAACATCTACGATGTTATATTATTTTGCGCAAGATGACTGTCATCACTGAAATTAACCCTTTTGAGTATGTTTTGACTTGGAGAATAATTTGTAGGAAGTATAATAAGTGGATTGTTGTTCTTCTTAATTTTGATTTGGATTTTTCTTCTACCAAGTCCAAGAAGTCGTTAGTATTCATTGAACGTTTTTCAGAGTTCCGAGTAGAGAATGAGGATAAACAAGTTATTGAATCGCTTCTTGATGAATGTATATTCCTCATCTCTTTTTTTGACCCTTGGTATGGAGATATCACTATATAGCTCTAGACTCTAAAGTTCCCTCCACATTTCTAGTGAGATGAGTAGCGATGGGTTCACCACCTAGCTAAGAATTATATTATTATCTCTGACACTTTTTGTTAATGAGGGGTGGACTCAATTCTTCATCGTTTCCTGACTCATGAGGAATCGAAGTTAGTTTTGAATTATTTCCATAGCGGAGCATGTGGCGATCACTTATCAGAGTTGGAAACAACCTAGAATATTTTACGTGCTGGGTATTTCTAGCCAACGATCTTTAGAGATTCCATTAAAGAAGTCAAGAAATGTCACCCTTGTTAAATATTTACTAAAAATATGTGTGCACATCCTTCTCCAATGCTTCCCATTATTACTATTGCCCCCTTCAAAAAGTGGGGGGTAGATTTTATGACATGCCACCCATCTTCATCTAGGGGGCATCGATACATCATAGTGGGTAGAGGTCATGCCTACATTCGCTAATGATGGGGAAACCACAACACTTTTTGTGTTCATTAAGGTCATAGTTAGGTTCATGGTTTCGAGAGGGATTGTCATTGACCATGGAAGTCACTTCCAGAACCGCATGATGTCTAGGTTAGCATAAAAAATGGGTTTTAGGTAGGAACACTCGTCTCCTTACTATCCTCAGGAAAATGGTCAGGTGGAAGCTATTAACAAATCCCAGAAGAACCAAAATTTAGTCAAAAATGAAACTAGCTTATCTCCTTTTCAACTTGTTCATGGAGTATAAGCAATTTTTTTTATTGAATGTGAAATCCCTTTTCTTAAAATTGTTGTTAAGATCCTCCCTGACATGAATCAACTCGAAGAACTCCTCGTTTCCTTATAAAATATTGATGAACAACGTCAAGATGTTGATTTAGAAAAAAAAGAACATAAGAAATGTGTCAAGGCTCAATATGATAAGTTTGTTCATCCGAGGGTGATTTCCGAAGGAGACCTTATTTTGGTATATGAATAAGACAAGGATGCTTTGGGAGCAGGAAAGTTCAACCCCATGTGGCACGGTCCTTATATTGTGTGACTTGTGTTGAAAAAATTGGCTTATGAATTGGTTTATGTTGGCCCTTGGTTATGGAAGTACGTGAAGATCAAGGAAGAAAAGGAAGAATGCGAACTTCGTGGAAGACACATTGACTGTTACTGGGTCAAAGTGAGAAAAAGAGTAGAAAAGATGGAGCGAAGCAAGTCATTAGACGAGGAGATCGAGGATGACAAATCAGCAAGGAAGAAGGATCATGGACAACTCAGCAAGTGGAAAAATCCATCGTTATATGCTTTGGAGCACCGTGCGAGAAGGAAGGAAAGACATGCTAGTGAAGCCCTGAAAATATGGGTCAAGTTGACCTAGGGTTTTAGACACCTAGGGTTTTGGTATCTAGGGTTTTGGACACCTAGGTTTCGACCTAAGGATGTCGATGAGCTATTGTAATGTATAAATAGAGTTCTAAAGGATATGGGATGGGTTGGTGTTATGATTATTTTTGTTTTCTTTGTCGTTGTGTGATCGAGTGAGTAGTAGTGTGTGAGAAATAAGTGTTGAGTATGAGAGACTTCTAGTATTGTAAGATCTTCAGTTGGGTGTGAATATCAACCCTCTAGTTGGGTGCGCAGGGAGGGGAGAAAAAGAGAGGAGAAGAAAGAAGATCTACTAGCTAAGAGCATAGACAAGAATTGTATGCTTTACCTTGATACATTATAGCACAGTTCTATGGATGTAGCCTTAGAGAGGGGATAAACCACATATATTTTGTGTAGTGTGTGATTGGTGTTCTATCTCTGTCATTGATATATTGTAATTGCATTACTATTTTAGATCTGATAAGTAGATGTGCAGAGTAGATCCTAGCTGATAAGTGATATATGAATGTTGTGTTGTTCTTGTATTAGATACACTTTATATTCCCCTTGGTTGTAGACATTTTTGTCCTACAACCCCCTCATAATTGCTTCGGGTGAGACTACATCTACTTCGCAGGTGTTTCCGAAAGAGCCAGTAATTAGGGCTTGTTGGCACACTCTTGGAGCTGAACCTTGGGTATTCCACTGTGCCAATAAATAGTTCTGTTGCCGAGACCAAAATATTCTTGAGGGAATGTCAAGGTGATTCCCATCAAAGACAAAGACTCAAAATTGGATAGAGGATCAAGAAAAGGAATTCATTGAATCCCATAACAAGAACCCTAATCTCAGTATAGAGGATTGGTTCGAGAAATATATCTTCACTGATATACATGAAATTTTCTTTGGGGGAATCCATCAGGAGCTATATGAGTGGCTAGCTAGATTAGTAGATACCCAGTTTGAGATCCAATCTAGACCTCCTGTGGTTTGGATGTCGGAGTTGATCAAAAATGTAAAAAGAGTTTATAACACCGTATCAAAAGCAGTAGATCACTGGTTTGATAGCATCATTAGAGGGTACATCACAGAGTTTTTTTTTTATAGAGTAGAGTCATACAACCAAGATAAGCGATATTTCTTTAAGGGACCCAAAGGAAAATTTCTACAATTCCTGAAGTTGAGACTCAAGATTATATTGCATGAGAAGAACATCTTGAGGATACAGTAGATTGGTTATATCTATAAAGGCTAATGTTTAAGAATCCATACAAAGACAACGACAAAATAGTTGGACATACGCGTAGTGGGAGAGTGTTCAAAGAATTTCACCTTGCGAATTTGTTCAAGAAGAACTATGGGAATGAAGGTTTCTATAGTGGAGAAGAGGCAGATCTGACAGAAGAGGAGCATTCAGAACCTACTGGGACAGAGGAAGGGAAAGCTAAAGAGCTTCACCAAGGAAAACCTGAAACTTCAAGAACTACGTAGACCATTGAGGTAAGTAATTTTATCCCTCCTGATGATTCAGTAATATTAAGCAATCAGAGTAATCCCAACCACTAGAGTACTCAGATAACTATCACTAGTAATCCACCACATACTCAGTCAGGTACCCTAAGAAGATCTATGGAAGATGAGATGAGACTTCCTATATTTAGGGGAGATGGATCTAAATATCCTGATCAACACTGGTTCCTATGTGAAGTCATATGGAATATTAAAAATGTCACTAACGAAGCTGTCAAAAGAACCCAGTTTAGTACCACTCTAAGAGATCATGCACCGAGCTAATACATGAATCTTGTTCAAGGACTTGCACAGCCTAAGCCACTGAATCAGATTAAGAATGTGTTGATTGTAGAGTTCAAGAAGCCCAAGTCAGAGTAACAATGTATTACAAAGATGAAAGAGATCAAGAAGAAGGTGGACAAACCTATTTGGGAATTTGATCAGAGATTGAAAACCTTAACAGGTCGATTGATTTTCAGATCCTAGATGAACAGAACAAAGAATGGTTCATTGTTTCCCTCTTACCACACATCAAATTTCCCCTTATGCAACAGAAGATTGCTTCGCAGTCTGAGGTGCTGGAGATCACCATGAAGTTAGAATCAACCCCTATGGGAGAATTCAGTTCAGGTATGATTCATATCTTGAGTCAGCTAACTAGTTTGTCTCTATAGGTCGAAGACATGAAGAAAGACAAGGGAAAATATAAAAGAGAATACATATGGTGTGTCAAATACACATCAGAAGGCCATGACAAGGAACAATGTCCCTTATTCAATGAATACTTGGCTTCTAGATCTCTGAGCCCTTTGAAGCAAGTCACCTTACCTTGGTGCGAGGTATGTAGAAATAGACATCGCCCTAGTGAGTGTTATTACATGCAAAAGTATTTTAAGACACCCACAAATTTGTATTGTACATTCTATAAGTCCGTAGGACATGATGATAGGGATTGTATGGCTTACGATCTCATGCATGAATTTCGAGAGACATATACAAGATTCAAGGTGAAGTACCACAAGAAGGAAACACTATGCAGTATAACTCCCTTGGGAGAGGAAACTTTAATCCTCACGGTGGATTCAGGGGAAGAGGACGAGGAGGAGGAATGGGTCAAGGCTGAGGATAGATCATATTTTATAACTGCACACAACCAGGACACCTTGCAAGGGATTGTCAGAACCCTTATACCACTTGCATCTATTGCAACTTGTTTGACCATGTTATAGAAGATTGTCCTGTGCTGCTAGCTAAGTTGTAGGAGAGACAAGGACCTCAACAGAACCCGCAAGTGCAATTGATATATGATTAACCTCGCAAAGAATACCCTAGAGTGGTTTTTATAATCAAAGGAGGAATTTTTACAGGAGAAGATGGAATGACCCCAGGGAATATTACGGAAGACTCAAGAATTAGGAAATCTACAGAGAAGACACAAATGTTTTCTGCAAAGAAATAAAGACAAATTTTCTAGGAGGAAAGAAAAAAATTCAGAGGAGACCAAGGTTCCTCATCGAAGACAATACAAGAAGTGAGAGAATATGGAATGCCTTTGGCATTTGATCAGTCTGCTTCTCCAAAAGAAGAAAAAGAGGTAAGCAAGCTCATGTAATTCCTATATACTTGTATTAAGTTGATTCAGGATGAGAGCGTTGTACAAGTGTTACAGAATTTAATCAAACAATATGAGCTAGGAAAGATAGACCCCCTACTGAATAGGGTAGTACACCAAATCAGTAAGAAGAAAAGAACCAATAAGGAATTACATTTGAATGCTCAAATAAGAAAATATGATATAGATTATGTAGTCCTTGACTTAGGGTCGGAGGTCAATGTCATGAAGAAGCAAACATGGGCACTTATGGGAAAACCAAAGTTGGTTTATTCCCCTAGCAGGCTCAGGATGGCCAATCATCAAGTTGTCAGCCCCTTTGGCAGTCTGGAACATGTCCCTGTGGACATTGATGGAGTAAGAACATTTTCAGATTTTGAGGTAATTGAGATAGTTGACGACAACTGCCCTTACCCTGCGTTGTTAGGAATTGACTGGACCTTCAATAATTCCATTGTGGTTGATTTAAAGAAGAGATGTATGATTTTTGGAAAATATGGCCTTAGGGTCATTGCACCCTTAGATCCCGATGATGGTCACTGATTCAAAGAGCCCATTAGAGAAGAAGACCATGCATATGAACTGGAAAAAATATACAAATTAACAGCCAGACAACAAGATTACATTAATCCCACAGCTGATGGAAACTTAAGATGGCGAAGTGACAGTGTATGCACATCAGACTCAGAAGAAGCACTAGAGAATTGGAAGAATAAAATGTATGAAGTATCTACAAGAAGATGTGCCAGACTAACTAGAGAAGTTCGTTGGATCGACACAACAGTAAGTAACTTACCCACCTTTGATGGTCTAAATCCTTTAGAAACCTTCTTGTTGGACTTTGAAGAGAGTGTACCAATGCAACAAAGATTGTTGGAAATGGATGAGGCCCTGAGAGAAACCCTAGCAAGATGGTGGGGGGTACACAAAAGTAACATTATGGATTGGATACAGTTTCGTACCTTGATGACAGTACAGTTCTCAGCACAAGTGGAAGGCTGTGAATTTTGATACACATGTCAAAGATACCCAAAGGACCATGTGCGAAGTTGTGAAGAATCCTGGAGAAACATTCCTCAAGAACAATGTGTACACAAATTCATCAACACACTAGACACAACACCTATCAACTGGTACCTTCAAGTAGAGTTGCGCCTCATCACTACAGATTGGAAAGGTATGACTCAGAATTTTATAACTACCTTCTTATTTGAAAGTAAATATCCTTCAGTAGATCAAGCATTATATATTGTGAGATAGAAATTATTCGAGGAGGCCTCTAGCCTTCCTTTGGAACAAGAAGAGGACGAATGGAATACGCCTCCCCAGAAACTACAAGGTTGTTACAACATCAATGCTGATGAAGACAATGACCCGAGGAAGGTGAACATTGAAGAAACAGAAGGCCAGAGAGATGTAGAAGGACCAAGAGTTGAGTTACCATTTATTGGATAGTCAATCAAGATTAAGAAGGTAAATATTGGAACAGAGCAAACACCAAAGTTTTCAAATGTTGGAGATTATTGGGATGCAACCACCATTGAAAAAATTACAGAGTTACTGCATGAATATCAGGACTTGTTTCCAAACAAGTTCAATGATATGAATGGAATTAAAGGGCCTATGGGAGGGATGAGGATCCCTTTAAAGACGAATGCTACACCAATCAAACAGATACTGTATAGACTAAACCCTAAATATAAGGAGAAAGTGAAGATTGAGATCGACATAATGTTGGAAGCAGGGATTATAGAACATGTCGAAGAGTCATAATGGATTATCCCTATGGTGGTACAAGACAAGAAGATAGGAGAGATCAGGATCTGCGTAGATCTCAAAAATTTGAATGATGTCTATTTACATGATCCCTTCCCTACACCATTCACTAACGAAGTGTTAGATATTGTGGGAGGCCAGGAAGTATATTCTTTTACAGATGGATTTTCAGGATACCATCAGATCCATATTGCCAAGGAAGATTGCCACAAGACTACATTTGCAACAAAATGGGGGTCTTATTAGTATACATTGATTCCATTTGGATTAAAGAATGCCCCAGACATATTTTCTAGGGTGGTGGTCGAAGAATTCAAGGAGTTTTTGCATAAATTTCTAGAAGCATACTTTGATGATTGGACTGTTTTTAGTTTATTGAAGAATCATATTGAATGTCTAAGGCTAATGTTGGATAAATGTAGGCAATGTCAAATTTCCTTGAACCTGAAGAGATGTATTTTATTTTCACCATTTGGAGTGATTTTAGGTCATATCGTATGCAAGCAAGGATCGCTAGTATATCCATCCAAAATTTCCATTATAGTTGATCTACCTCCTCCTACTTCAGTCAAATAGATGCGCACTGCACTGGGACACACATGATATTACAGGAAGTTCATCAAAGGATATGCTCAGATCATAGCACCCATGGAGAAAATTTTGAAGAAAGATTGTCAGTTTAGTTGGATAGAAGAATGCTAGTAGAGCTTTGACACACTGAAACAGAAAATGGTTACTGCGCCTATTCTGGTTTTCCTAGATTGGACCAAGGAGTTTCACGTGCATGTCGATGCATCTTCCATTGCTTTAGGAGTTGTGCTAGCACAACCTAGAGGAGGTGATATTGACCACCCGTTAGCCTTTGCTAGAAGGAAGCTATCAACTATTGATATTAATTACACCACCACTGAGCAAGAAGGGTTAGCCATGGTATACGCATTGCATAAATTTCACCACTACTTGTTGGGAGGACACTTTAAATTTTTTATTGATCACTATGCAATGAAATACCTAGTCAACAAGCTAGTGTTGGGGGGAAGGATATGCAGATGGCTTCTACTATTTTAGGAGTATGACTTTGAGATCATAGTAAAGCCAGGGAGAATGAACAAAGGTCTTGATCACTTGTCAAGGTTGGAACATGGTGAAGAGATGACCAGTTTGGAGGATGCACTACCACATGCACAACTACTGGCCATTAGAAATATCGATGACCACTTCGCAAAGATTGTCCAGTTCCTATCAATAGGAATGGAACCTAGTGCATACACGATTCTTTAGAAGAAACATCTAGTAGTGCACGTTGTAGACTTCTCACTTATAGTTGAACATATATACAATATGGGACCTGATGAGATATTAAGAATATGTGTTATGGAGGAAGAATGACCACTAATCCTCATAGAATCTCATGAACGCATCATAGGAGGACATTACGGAGGAAAAACAACTACGTAAAAGGTTATTAGAGTTGGCCTTTGGTGGCCTACCTTACAGGGAGATTCTAAAGACTATTCTAGAACCTGTAATGTATGCCAAAGAGTTGGGAAACCTTCCAAAAGAGATTAAATTCCACTAGCACCACAACTTACCCTACAAGCATTCAAGAAATGGGCCATTGAATTCGTTGGACCTATAAACCCACCGGGAAAGCATACAGGAGCAAGGTAAATAATTACAACAACATAATACTTGACCATATGGGCCAAAGCAAGATAATTTAAGGACTATAGTGAAACTACAGTTGCGTACCTCATATTTGATGATATCGTAACCAGATTTGGATGCCCAAAGATCCTTATGAGTGATCAAGGAACACATTTCATCAATAAGACAGTTGAAGCCCTGACTGAAAAATTTGCATTCCACCATCAGAAGAGCGCATTATACCATCCACAAGCAAATGGGACAGTTGAAGCATTCAACAAAGTTTTGGAAACATTTGTTGATTAAGGTTGGTTGTCATTGATGTCAAACCTTGAAGAAATCCTCGTAGCACAAAGGTTTGGGTAATGGACCCAAGATAGTTTGATGTAAATATGACTCATTATTTTTTTTTCATGGTTGATAAGAAGTAAATATGGATGAACCCCAAAGTGGTCCCCTTATGTTGAAATCCCTCATGGGAAGACGCTTTGTAGAGTAAGAGAACCCATGCTTAATTGTGGAATAATGAGATGAAGAATAGTGAATTTGTCAAGGAAATTATACTAGATGGATAATTCTTGTCATTCTATTTCCAGTGGTATGTAGAATGTCACATAACTCCTCACGGTTAGAGAGTTATGACCATGTGAAGTTGGAGAACCCGGGTTTGGGTAATGGACCCAAGTTTGTTTGATGCATAACGGTATGAGTTTTTCTATATTTGAAGGTAATACTATTATATATGGATAGTACGTTTCATTCCATTTCTGTCGGTATGTGGAATGTCACATAACTCCTCATGGTTTGAGAGTTATGGTCTTATGAAGTTGGAGGACCCTCATATGTCATCTAGAAGCCCCAAAAGGTCAAAGTAGTCAAAGTGGTTTAAGAGATTTTAAAAGGTAAATAATAAAGTGAAGTGATGAGTGTATTATAATTCAAAG
>ML782491.1:248186-266258 GCA_009831015.1 Picea engelmannii | reverse complement strand
GTTGTTAAAGTTAAGGAAGGTTTGTAGGAATGTGATCATATACACCAGGTCTATTATAGAGCTACAAATAATATTTTAATGATGAAATTTATGAGGGATTTTGGTTGAGTTACATGTTGAGTACATGGTTGAGACAAGTAGTTGATGAGTTGACACATACATGAGGTGTATAGTTGATGATGTTGGTACATACTAATAAGTCATAGTTGATGAGTAGTTGACACATGATTGATACATATTTGGTACATGGTTGGATGCACTTGTTTATGGTATAGGTTGATTACAGGTTGTTTGGTATAGGTTGGTGCATGGTTGATGCACTTGTTTATGGTACAGGTTGATGCATGGTTGAGATTTATTGGTACAGGTTTATATAGGTATATCTCACAGTGATAGTGTGACAGTGGTTCCATCATTCTACTTCTACTTCAGGGTGGAATGATGGGGCAAGGACAGGTGGTTGTAGCCACCTTCTGGTTGTAGCTAGAGAACATAGGGGGTTGTAGCCTCCTTCTAGTTGTAGCCAGAGAATTAGGGAGTTGGAGCTTCCCTCGGGTTGTAGCCTGAGAAACTAGGGGGTTGGAGCCTCCTTCCAGTTGCATCTCGAAAACAAAGTAAGTTGGTGCTTCTAATGAATGTAATTCTTCAAGACAAATAAGAAAAAGCATTCTGTGGTTTTCTCCCGATTTGGGTTTCCACGTAAAACACTGGTGTACTGTGTATGTGTGTGATTGTTTATTTCTTACTGCTTATTATTGGATAATAATTCTACATTGATATAACATTTGAAGAAAAAGGATTATAATTACGCTATTACTGATTCACCCCCCCTCTGAGTAATCCAACAACATCACTAACCAAGATTTGCAATGTCAACAGGGATGATTGGGATTTAAGAGTACCAGTAGTATTATGGTCCTATAGAACTACTTGAAAGAAACTAACAATGCAAACCCCTTTCAAGTTGGTATATGGTATCGAAGTTATTGCTCCAATGGAATATTTTGTACCAAGCCTAAGAATTGCTTCCTTTATATATATGGACGACCCGGGCACTGTTCAAGAGATGCTTGCACATCTAGTTGACCTAGAGGAAGATAGATTCATTGTAGGATTCCATCAACAGGTTCAGAAGGAAATAGAGAAGGCATATCAAGAATAGGCACATCAAGAAGAAGTCATTCAAACAAGGTGATGTAGTACTAGTATATGACAACAACTTCATAAAACATCCTGGGAAGTTCAGAACACATTGGTTAGGGCCATATCAGATCGCTTATGTTACAGAGTGAGGAGTTGCGTAATTGAAAATGTTGAATGGAGAATGGAAGGAAGGTTTGGTGAATGGGAGCCGGCTGAAGTTGAACTATGATAACCAACTACTTCATAGCTCTTAGTAAAATCATGAAGAAAAGGGTCTAGGTACTAGGTGTAGTTGAAATTGGGTACCAGACACAGAAAATAAAGTTTGCACAAGGGAAGGAGAGGAGGCATAGAGTATAAAGAAAAGGCTACACTTCACAGTCTAAAATCAAAGTAAAATAGGAAGCTGAGATATGAAGTGCCTCAAGACGAGTCACAGGTGAGTGTTGGGGGGTTGTTAGCCCTTGGTTATGGAAGCATGCAAAGATCAAGGAAGAAAAGGGAGAATGTGAACTTCGTGGAAGACATAGTGACTGTTACTGGGTCGAAGTGATAAAAAGAGTAGAGAATATGGAGCGAAGCAATCCATTGGATGAGGAGATCAAGGACGACAGATCAATGAGGAAGAAGGATTGTGGACAACTCAACAAGTGGAAAAATACATCGTTATATTATTTGGAGCACCACGTGAGAAGGAAGGAAAGACAGGTTGGTGAAGCCCTGAAAATATGGGTCAAGTTGACCTAGGTTTTGAGACACCTAGGGTTTTGGAAACCTAGGTTTCGGCCTAAGGATGTTGGTGAGCTATTTTAATGTATAAATAGAGGTCTAAAGGACTTGGGATGGTTTGGTGTTATGATTATTGTTGTTGTCTTTGTTGTTGTGTGATCGAGTGAGTAGTAGTGTGTGAGAAATAAGTGTTGAGTACGAGAGCCTTCTAGTATTGTAAGATCTTCAGTTGGGTGTGAAGATCAACCCTGTAGCTAGGTGTGTAGGGAGGGGAAAGAAAGAGAGGAGAAGAAAGAAGATCTTCTAGCTAAGAGCGCAGACAAGAACTGTATGCTTTACCTTAATACATTATAGAATAGTTATGTGGATGTTTCCCTAGAGAGGTGATGAATCATGTATATTTTTTGTAGTGTGTGATTGGTGTTCTATCTCTGTCATTGATATAATGTAATTGCATTATTGTTTTAGATCCAATAAGTAGATGTGAAGAGTATATCGTAGATGATAAGTGATATATGAATGTTGTGTTGTTCTTGTATTAGATCCACTTGATATTCCCCTTGGTTGTAGACATCTTTGTCCTGCAATCGCCTCATAACTGCTTTGGGTGAGACTGCATCTGCTTCGCAGGTGTTGCCGAAAGGGCCAGTAGTTAGGTCTTGTTGGTGTGCTCTTGGAGTTGAACCCTGGGTCTGCCCCTATGCCAACAGTTGATTATGAAGGAAATGTGTTGTTGGGGCCCATAAATGGGCTCTACCTTAAAAATTACTATGCTTGAGCCTCACAGATCGAGCATTTTCTATGTTGTATTTTTGTTTATACTGTGTATATAACTTTGTATAGATGATTTGTTTCCCCTACATTGTTAATTGTTTTGGTTATGTTGTGTGGTAGATGCTAGGGGAGTCATCAGTTTATTTCAGGTTTGTAGACACTTTTAGTTGTCACACTCAGAACATCACTTTCACTGCTTGGGCTATTTATTCACCCACTAACCATCTAGTATCAGGTGCAGGTGTTTGTCTTAGGGAAACTACTAATAATGTAGTTGAATACAATGTTGTAATTGAACTTTTGTAGGATGCTCTATCATATGGCATTCAACGCCTTGAAATTTATTTAAATTCTTAGTTGGTTGTGTCACAATTGAATGTTTTATACCTTATTCGTGATCCAATATATGTCTTTTGGAACCATCTTTTGATTTCATTACATATATACATGTTCCTATCCAATATAATCTAGTAACCAATGCATATGATAATTAGATTCTCGATTGGCATTTGTCTCATCAATAACACAAGAACACACCATTTACACATGTAAATATCCATTATTTGAAAGTAAATTATAATCACGCATGACAAAAAATATGTGTGTGTGTGTTTATATAATACACACTCACACACACACACACACACACACACACACACACACACATATATCGATAAATATGTCCATAATACAAAAGTTGGGCTACTAGCCCCAAATGTTTATAAGTACAAAATGGTGTCTGTAGCACATAAAAAGTCTATGCCTGGGGCTAGTGATCCCTATCATAACAAAATACGATGTTCACTAAATGTCATAAAAGGTAGAACCATGTACGGGGTACACCAACATTATGACCCTGCATCCCCACTGGAAGATCATCTATGGTTTCCATTGGGATAGAGAGTTTCAAAGCCTTTGTGTTTCTTATCATGCTTCATAGTGTCCTCATTGCATCATCATTGGACTCTTCCTTGCCTCTTCTCCAACACCTATGTCGTGGGAAGTAATTTGGTCTCATTGGTGCTCTATCTACACATTCAAAGGGCACATTTTAGTTATGTGGATCTCACCAAAAACAAAAGTTATTTTCTTTTTAATAATCTAATATAAAAATTAAAAATTAAATAAAACAAAATATAAAGGTTACCTATATCTCCAAGCAATGCACTGGCAAGTACAATCATGTCTAGATCTCAAAAAAAGTCAATCCCGATGTATGGAAAATCCTCAATTGTGGGTATCTATCACACCCACCAATCGAAGAAGTTATCATCAAAGGGATTGAACAATGTTCCCCCTGCAAGGCACGCAAATAAATTGGTCCATCATATCAATGCATTCCATGGCCATTTTTGTTCTTTCATCAAAGTCCCCAGGCTCATACCTAGTACTCTCTCAAAAATAAAGTACAAATAATGCTACCAAACCCAAAGTTATTATTTCTTTGCAACTTGCAGTCTGTCAATTGTGCCTTCATACAATTGAGTATGCTGGTTCTCCAATCAAATATTTTTGTTCTCAAGCATTCAATTGCATATTTCATTTGAGAGCGTGAAACTTGGTGTAAGGAGGATGATCCAACAATGCGTTTTATGGTGCATAGGATCACTTTGAGCCTCAAACTTTCTATGTTCTTGATAGGCATTTGAGTGCCAACTTTCTCGGTGTCGTTCTCACAATATGAATCTATATAATCATTAGTAGTAAATCCACCTCCTTCATGAGTCTTGAAGTTCACTACTTCACCTCTATTAGAAAGTTTGGTAATGAAGTAAATATCTTCCACTGTGATGGTTAATTCTTGCCCATTAAACGTGAATGGATCTACATCTGGATGTCAATAGTTAATGAGCAGATTGAGAAACCTTTTTTGTGCTCGCATACCATTGGTTTGGAAAAAATTGTACATTCCACATAAATGAAGAAAATTCATTATATCATCGTCCTCAACCACATCATTATCAACATCTTTGTGCTCATGCTCTCTCCATTGGACAAACATCCTGCAAGATTCAAGGAAGAAGGGAGTCAATCAATTAATTTTTTTCCATTTCTACCAAGTCATACATAGTTCATAGATAGTAAATTCGTGGACATATGTGATTCATCCTCAGTCAAATAATGTATATATGATATTCACCTTAAGACGAATTGTGTATGCGCAGGGTTTGTGAGAAAAGGGGAGTGTTCTCCTAGAATTCTCATGAAATTTTTAAAGTAAATAGATATAATTTAATAGTAGAATTAAAACCTTACTTGGTCCAAACGGAAAGTGGTTTCATTACTCCAATCTCATGCAATCCTTGTTCGAATTTGAGAGGTTTTCACCAATTTTGGGCAATTTTGGGTAAATGGTGAAAATGACATGGTAAAATGGTAAAATATGACTATTTAATGAAAAGTTTACACCCACTTTTCCATATGTTTTCTATTTTTTCCTTAATTGAACTAATAAAAAGGGATTTGTAGTGGGTAGAGGCTCCTTCTTGATTTCTCCTTCTCTTTCCTTTTATGATCCCTAATTTTAAGGATGGCTTCCTTGTAAATTTCCTTTTATACTTCAAAATTCATATTTTCCTCTATACTAAATTGATTTCTATAGTATCCTTCTATCCTTCCCCTAGTTACAATTAGGGCCTCTCTCATCTATGGTTGTTTCTTGACCTATATCATTTTGCAAATTTCTCCATTAAGAACCTTTAGTAAATATGAACATTGTTTACCATGTGGTCCATAATTAAAACATATCATGACTCCTGAGATGGTGAAATTGTAATTATTTGTTATATGTCCCCATGCATTAAAAGCATAGCATTTTCATGTTATTCTTCCCCTTGGTAATGTCTAGAAATTAGGGTTATTTTTCACATTTTCCCTATATACACTACAATCCTTTTGTTGTTCAAATATAAGATTTTAGAAATCTCCTTTGTCGTTTTCTCTAGGTTTCCTCTATTTGTAGGGTCCTTCAATTTTTTAGGTTCCCAATAGAAATTAGATCTGATCATTTTCCTTTACTCTATGTGGTTGATAAAATGTTTTCATTGATTTCAAATTGGAAATAATGATGATGATGTGGCAGCAATGATAAGGATGTAACAATGATGATGATGATGTGGCAGTGAAAATGGGAGATTGTTTGAGTATTGAAGCCATGAATCCAAGTGAAGAATCCTTGAAACCATGAAGCCAAGTGAAGAAGCCTTGAATCCATGAATCCAAGTAAAGAATCTTTGATATGTTTTTAGTATTGAATCCGTGAAGCCATGAATCCAAGTAAACAAGCCTCGAAGACATGTTGATGAAGCCTTGAGAAGCCAACATGTAGTAGGTCAATCCATGAAGACAAGTCAATGTTAAATCAAATTGAAGAAGCCCATGAAGAAGTAATGATGCGTCCACTTGAAGAATCCTTGAAGTGCATTGAAGGAGCCTTTACATAAGTGTATGTAACTCCAAAGTGGTCCCCTTATGGCATAGCATTTAAGCATGTTCCTCATGAGATGAGATAACATGTGGTTGCTTCCAGATTCCCACTTTGAGTTTTACAGAAATGGATCCTTTAAAGAGCCTTGAAGAAGACCTAAAACCAAGTGAAGAATCCTACAGATGTCCAAGATAAACATTGTAAGATGGAGATTGTTGAAAGTGTTATTTGTGGTCAATTTGGATACCCTATATTTGAGGGAATTTGTTCCATAAATAACTAACTCAAATGGAAGCACGATTTACATGTTTCGAAATATTATTTTGAGACCTTTCCAATAGTATATGGAAATCCCTCTAACTTCCTAGGAATGAAGAGATATGATTTTTTTCGTCCGACAACCCAGCCAAAAAATTGAGGCCAGCTCAGCCAATTTGTTTTTTTTTTGGGGGGGGAGATTACTATAAATACAAGATAGAATTATGCAGTTTAAGAGAAACCAATGAAGAGATCAAGTTTGAGGTGCACTCAAGGTGTCAGGGTGTCTTTATGGTGTGCAAGATAAGTCTAAGTCATTTCCTTAAGGTCTTTCTTATAATCAAGGTATGTTATAAGGTTGTGATGTTATCATAAGGTTATAAGGTTTTCATATGCACTACCATGAACTTGTGATGTTGTCATATTCTCTGCTATGAAGTTTTGATGTTTTTCGTAATGTTGTTGTGAGGTTGTGATGTTTCTGTATGCTATGCTATGAAGTTGTGATGTTTTCATGATGTTGTCGTGAGGTTGTGATGTTGTTGTATGCTCTGTTATGAAGTTATGATGTTGTCATGATGTTGTTGCGAGGTTGTGATGTTTCCATATGCTCTGCTATGAATTTGTGATGTTGTCATGATTTTTTCATTAGTGGATGTTTTTGTGAATGGATGTTTCCATGAATGGATTTTTTCATCATTGATTAAATTATGGGAATGATATTATGAGGTTTTGTTCATTCAGGTTAGTTTCTTTAAATTAGGGGGTTGGTGCCTCCTTCTAGTTGGTGTTGGATAATCTTGGAATTTGGTGCTTTCTATGAATGTAAGATTAACATGATATAAGAAAAACATTATATGGTTTTCTCCCATTTGGGTTTCCACGTAAAACTCATTATGTTTTGTGTATGGTTTTTTGAGATGATGAATGGAATTGTTAATGGTTAATGTTTACATGATGTTCTAAAGGTTAAAAATGGTAAAACATTTTCAATATTGATTCACGCCCCCCCCTCTCAGTATTGGTGAATATTCCAATAATTTTTATTATATTGGGTTCCTTCGGGACCAATCTAACCAAGGGAAGGAATATCATGGATATTCAGGAAGTTTACTCTACATATGGAGTTCCATTGTTCAATGGATCGAACATTTCTCATTGGAGCATAAGGATGAGAGTGTTTTTACAGGAAAAAGGGTATGACATTTGGAAATTATTATTAGATGGTTACACTACTCCAAAAGGAAGACTAAAGGGTGAAACAACAAAGAAGTTACAAAAAGACAATGCAATGGAATTGAACATAATTCTAAGGGGCTTATCTGAGTCTGAAAACAAAAGAAATGAAGTTGGAAAGAATTCATTAGCTAAATATATTTGGGACAAACTAAAAGAAAACTACACAAAGGAAGCAATGTAGAAATGTGCAGAATATCAAAAGGAATATACACCAAAGACGAAAGAAACATCAAATAAAATGGATGACAGCCCAAATAAGCATGCAGTTGATGAATCAAATGAATAAAATATGAAGGAATTTGAATCAAGTAATAATTCCTGTGGTGATAAATTAAATCCTTGTGACATTAGATGTACCTATGCAAATAAAGGCAGTTTTGACAAAGATAAATATGAAAGAAAAATCCATTCCTCAGAAGAAGAAAAGAATGATGAAGTAGAAGATGAAGTAGACATTGAAGGGGAACTTATTAGTGATCTAGATGATTTGAGGAATATAAGGGACAAGAACAAAATTATAATGGAACAATTGCGAAGGTATCAAGAAAAGAATACATTGGTAGAAGAGAAGTTAAGTGAGACTGAAAAGAATGTCATTATTTTAAAGGCAGAAGTAGAAGTCGCTAAGAAGATTGGAGAAAAATTGAATAATAAATTAGAAGATAAAGATACCCAACCAAGCACAAACCTACAGAATGCTATGATTCAAATAGAAGAGGACAAGAAAATTAAATAAGTTCTAAACAACGAACTAAAAGAGCAAGAAGAAATATGTCAAGCAAAAGAACATGAAATTTTTTCTATAAGAGAAGAAGTGAAAAGGAAAAATGAAACAAACTTGAAGTTTGAGAATATTTCATCAGGCTTAGAAGACATCCTCAATAAACAAATATCTCCCAGTGACAAGACATGTATTGGGTATGACAACAAGCAAAAACACATTGAAGAAGAAAATAATTTCAAACTAACAAGAAAGACTAAAAAAGGACCTAAGAGTCATACAAATGGTTAAAAGGATTCCAATAGAAGAGTAAAAGACCATGATCAATCCAAACATGACAATAAATCATATCAAATACCTCCATTTCAAAGAAGACCCTATTCTCCCATGTATCAAAGTTTCTTTCTTGGTTATTTTTTTGCTTGCAATAATTTTGGACATAAGGCTATAGACTATAGAGATTATGTAAGAAATAATAAAGTAAGGAATAGAGGTATCTGAGATAATGTTAAATGTTACAAATTACACAACTATGGAAACATAACTTGGGACTGTAGAAGCATAATGGAGTCTTCCATGAAATAAAATTCTCATATCAAATATAAGAAGGTTTGGAGAAAAAAAATAAAAGCAAGAATAACAAGTCAATGGAGAGTTCTCAAAAGGAATACCCACGGGAGTTGAAGAGATGAGTAAAAATGATAAATATGCAAGTAAAGAGGAAGATGTTAGGAATACAAATGATGATCCTGAAACAGAGAAACATTATACATTATTCTAAACAATTTGGCATAGAGACTCCCAATATCATGGATAATGTTGAGGGGGAGTCTAAGTGTTAGGGACCTAACCTCCATAATTGTTACACATTATTTTCATCATACCTATGACCATTAATGATGTAAAACTATCTATATCCTTCAGAGGGGTTAGTGGCCTGAGTTCCTGAAGAGAGAAGGGATAAGAACTTTTCCTAAGAAAAGAAGTTGCATTTTCCTTTGGAAAAATCCTATAAAAAGGAAGTTTGTAGGTTGCTCTATAGGCAGGATGCGAGAATGCCTGATTCTCCTAGGTTGCACCATAGCTGGGTTGCGAGAGGTTTGCAGGTTTCTCTATAGGCAGGGTGCGAGAATGCTTACATGTGGGAAAAACGAGAATTTTCTCGAATCTTCTAGAAGGAGAAACTTCCATGGTGAGGTGGCATCCGAATGGTTTGGACCTTACTCGCTTTCATGATTTAGTGAGATCATCCTAACCTCCCCACCTTATCCTCTTCAACTTATAAAAGGAGAGGATTTCTCATGGAGAAAGTTAGCTTTGGTTAGCTTGGAGCTTTTGGGGATTAGCTTGGATTGGATTCAACTTTGGAGATTGTTAGCTTGGCTAGATAAGCCATTTTGTCAAGATAGATTGTGAATATTATCAGATCTATGCTCTTAGATTTCTTGGAGTGAAAGTGTGTGGGGAACGAAGGAAAGTTGGAAGGGACCTTACGACATCAAGGTCATGGTTGTAATCTCTCTTTCACATTTAATATGATACAATAATATGATTCTTTCCTATAAAGCTTGTTGTGTTTTATTGTATGATTCCTTGATCATATACATAGGTTTATATTGAGTTTATGCTATTTCTATCACTTTGGTTGGTTGCATTCTTTTGCAAGTTCATCATTGTATGAGCGTTGGAGAGGAGCTAAGATGGTGATGGTGAGAGGAAGCGACATTTAAATGGTATGTCACTCATCCCTCTTTAGTTAGTAAATTCAATATCTAAAACTTAAGGAAAGCGTCATGTTCTGGTGTGTTTTGTTCTAGATCTAGGTGGATCTAGGGAGATCAGTTAGTGTCCACACCTACCGATTTGTCTGATAACAAAATTGGTGACCATACTGGGGAACGGATTGTTTCCTATTTAGTATAGTTTCCCTTGCTTTGATTGCTTGTTTTCTGGTCTCTTAGTCTATGGGAGATCCATCCAGACTCTCTGGATCTGAAAGTTCACTCAAATTTAGTCCTTTTTCAAATTTTTGCTTGTTTACAAGCATTCTTTCACTGTACCCTGTAGTGGCTTGCAAGAAGCACCTGAGTTCACACCCTGGTGTTAATTTCATTGCAAACCCCTCCCAGTCAACTTTTTTTCAGCCCGTGAGAATCTTTGATTCTTGCACTGTAATACACTGCCAGCCTGCAAACTTGTTTGTAAAATTTTTTGGATTGGGTCTTGTCATTTTTTGATGCCCAGTTTTGCTTTGAACAGCTGGATTGAACTTTTGGACCCTATATTGATCTGCTTACAGTCTACTTGACATCCTTTGAATTGCTTTTAGCCACTCTTTCTTTGTTTGGTTTTGAAGGATTAGTCTCTTGCTTTGAGTGTCTTTCAATTACAAAGCGCGTGTTTTCTTTAGAATTGTTTAAGGAAAGATGAGATTTCTTCTGAATAGTTCGCTTTAAAAGAAAACTTTTAGTTTGGATTTATTTGTTTTAAGAAAGTTAATTATTGCTTTTAGTGAAATATTTGAAACAAAAATATTTAATTTCTTGCTTTATATTAGATTGGGGGCATCCTTGTATTTGACGTAGCGAAATTGCATGATTCTTGGCATTTTTTGATCTTAAATTATGAAAAAAATTCCCCCTCATGGTCGAGGGGGGGGGGGGGCATGAATCGTGCATTGGTGTTCAGTACCTTTTCCTCATTTCTTGAGAATCTTGATATTGATGAGTTTAATATATTTTGGGACATCGTGCATATGGGAATGATAAATGTTTTCTCCTTCTTGTAGCATAGCTTTCATCGAAATGAAAAGATTGCATCTTCATCTCTTTGCATAAATTTCGAGTCAGTCAAAACACCATATTGTCCACACCATTTTCCTTTTGAGTAACAACAACCATAAAATAAAGTGCTTATTAAAATTGATTAGACATTTTTATATTTTCTGGTAGCAAACCTACATTAGATTAGTTGTAGGGATTTGGAATAGGTGAGAAAGATAACTTTCCAAAGCTATAAACAAACATAGAATCTTGATTTAGGGAGAAGTTAAATCCACTTATTACATTTTGTCTTGGGAATCCCTTCTAACACAAGGGTCAATCATGAGGTTGCATTGAGACTGGCAGAGTTACTCACCCTTCTTTGTTGGTCTTGGTGTAGAGATTGCATGTACTACGAGGGTCACTTGAAGGTATACCCACAATGATGAGTGGAAGTCTTTCAAGTTGATTTTGGGCTAGATACCCTGCCCTTGCATGTGGATCGGACTGTCGACTGTTTCCCCAGGCATCATTGTTGTTTGTGGTAACCTTAGTGGCCCATCTCTTTAGGGTCTTTACACAAGGTGACTGTGGAGGGGCAAGTCTTCATGGTACATGGAATCGACGTTGGCCAAACTCACTTGGGCTTCTTGGAGGGTATACCCACGATTATGTGTGGGATCTTGCACCAGGGTGTAAGTCCGTTAAGTAGGTCGTCAACGTAACTTTTCCACCCGCTCTATCTCATCCCCTTCTTACATTGTTCTCGTGACATTGGATTTCATCACCAACTAGTGCGTTCATTGTGAGAAGGTTTTGTTTGCTTGCTTGTTTACTAGATTTTTAACATGTGTTGTTTGTTTTCCTTAGAGGACTCTAGATTGGATATTTTTTTAATGGTGTCAGTTCCCAGAATAACCAACGAAGGAAACCCTGCTCCAAGGGAACATTTTGTGTTTCCTTCTTATGGGAACATTGGTCCTCCTCAAATCGCTACTTTGAGCCTTCCAGGTCGCACAATTGGATTACTGGTATGGTTGTTTTCCACTCAGGTAATCTTGAATGCAGTTAGTGTTTCAGTCAGAAGAACTTCCCCCCAAGAGGATCAACCTCATGTTGATCCTTCACCTTCTTCACCAACAAGGTCTTCTTCACCTTCTTTGCTTGCAAGGTCGCCTTCCGTTTCATCTTCTTCGTCGAGTGAAAGTTTTGAAGCTAGTAACTCGGTGAATAAGAAGAAGAAGAAAGATAAGAGAGGGTCAAAACCTCCAACCACTGTAAAACATGTTGGAAAAAAACTAGTTATTGTTGATCGTGCTGGGAGTGTTGATGATGTCAAGATCACCCAAAAAACCCGTAAGCCCAAGTACCCTTACAGGCTTTGTAAGGGTATCCATCTTCTTAAGGATTGCCCTGGTCTATCCAAGGTTATAGAAGTATGGTATACACACCTTGACCAACCCATGTCATTAGCCTATGAACAACATACTAATGACCTCTCATCAACTAGTCATGATACGGTTGGGAAGAAGAAAAGTAGAATCAAGTTCTCATGTATATTATGCAAAGGGAGTCATATAACTCATATTTTCCCTCATATGGACAAAGCCTTGAAATTACTAGAAGACATGACTATTTCACAGCCTCAACTCCCAGCTGCTTATCGCAAGCTTTCTCTCAACCCACCTGTAGTTGATGGAATTATCACTCTGGTCCCTTCACCGGTCAATCCAGTTGATCATGTCATCAATCTGGTCACGTCCTTAGTTGAACCAGTTGACAAAGTGGTTGATCCGATACCATCCATGGTCAATCTCGTTCTCCCCTTAGAGAGAGAAACTAAAGAGGTCGATCTGATCCCATCCTTAGTTGATCCCACTCTCCCATTAGAGAGTGTCACCCAAGTGGTCGATCCGTTTACACTTGTCGACCCCATTCTCCCCTTGGAGAATGAAACCCAAGTGGTCAATCTGATCTCATCATCGGTCGATCCTACTCTCCTGCTAGAGATTAAACCCGATACTGCCCATGTTTTTATCGTTGATATAGAATCTGCCGCGTCAGGGGGTATTCCTCCTTCTTCCGTGAAACTCCCTCCAAGTAATGAGGCCATCTGTTTTGATTGGGGTGTGCTAACTGGACCTCATCTTCCCTCTCACATTCCTTTCTAGATTACAGTACAGGTTTGTGGTCGAGACATTCCTCAGACACTGATAGATGAAGGTTCGTCCGTTAGTATTTTGACCTCTTTTGCTTGGAAATCTTTGGGTTGTCCTCCACTTGCGCCGGTTACGTAGAATCTGTTCGCTTTTAACAGAAGAACTAGTCAACCTTTAGGGACCCTTTCTCAGTTTCCTGTAACTTTGGGAGGGAAAACTATCTTCATTGATGTCATGGTAGTCCAAGACCGCTTGGATTTCTCTTTACTCCTTGGGCAAGATTATGTCTATGCCATGAGAGCTATTGTGTCTACTCTTTTTCGTGTGATATCTTTCCCTCATGATGGATGGGTTGTGACTGTTTATCAACTTTCATTCATTGACCCCACCTGGATTGCCTCCCTGAATGGTTCTTATATGTAGACAGTATCACCCTCGCCATAGGTCAATTATGTGGCATTGTCTCCCATGACTTCAACTTCTGATGACTTAGATCCAGTAGTTGACACGGTGATTTTTTCAATAGGGTTGTTAGAGCTTGATCTATTTACTCCTGTCATGACCCTCGACATGGTGTCCTTCCACAGTGTGTTTCTTCCTTCCAGTGAAGACCTCTTGGAATCCATGACCAAGTTTTGTCCCTTGACATGGTCTCCTTCTGGAGCATTGTCCTCTTGGTATCCATGATCAAGAAGACTCTGAGGATAGTTTTTTCATCTCTGAGGCAACCTCGTTAAAAAATGAAACAGAGGCCTTTGAGCATGGTTTTCTAATTTCAATCTTGTTAAAAAATGAAACCACTTACAAGGATATTTTTTTGTCTCTGTGGAAACCTCGTTAAAAAATGAAATAGAGGTTATGAGCATAGTTCTTGTTTCTGTGTCAAGCTCGTTAAAAAATGAAATAGTTTTCCCCCTCTCTATTTGAGTCAAGTCCTTCATCTAGTATTTGAAGCTTCATTTCATTCTCCTTTGCAGTTGGATGAAACGAAGCTTGGGGGGGATTTTCCTCAGCCTCTGGACTTCATGATGAAGTTGAGCCGCTAGCTTCTTAAGCTGGGGGATAAGGCTTCTTAAGCCGGGGGATAAGTACCAACCATCCCTGTGTTATGCGTTGGGAAGTCACAAGCATAGTTTTCTATGGTTCAAGCTTGTGTAAAAATGAAACCATTTACCTCAAGCATAGTTTCCTCTAGTTCAAGCTGTAAAAATAAAACCAGGTCCAAGCATAGTTTTTTTTTTTTTTAAAGCTTGCGTAAAAATGAAAACAATATCGAGCTTAGTATTTGTTCTTTGTCATGCTCATAAATATATGAGAATAAGTTACCGATCTTAGTCTTTGTTCTTTCTCATGCTCGTAAATACATGAGAATAAGTTACCGAGCTTCGTCTTTGCTCTTTCTCGTGCTTGTAAATCAATAAGAATGTAACCGAGTATACTTTTATCACTTTTTTGGACTCGTAAAGGTTATACAAAAAAGGAAACCCTTGGAGTCCTCTTTAAGCTCTTTTCAGACTCTCTAAACATGAAAATATTGTCGAGCAATCTTGTTCTTTTCACTCTCATTAAAGTATTTGAAGAAAACGTCTGTTAAGCGATAGTTTATCTCTTTTTCGGTCTCATCAGACTACTTTACGAAAAAGGAACTAAGAGATTTTTCTTTAAGTGTTTTTTAGACTCTCTAAACATGAAAAACCCATGAGTTTTATTTCTTTGAACTCATAAAAAAACATTGAAAGGCCCATATGGGACCTGAGTTTTCTTTAAGTGTTTTTAAGACTCTCTAAACATGAAAACCCCATGAGTTTTCTTTCTTTGGACTCATTAAATAAACATCAAAATACCTGCAATGGGACCGAACCACTCTTTCCTAGGGTTTGTTAAACATACTCCGAGGGACTCATCCGAAGGATGAGCTTACATTACAAGCATAAAGAGGTGCTCTCTAGAAATGGTGGGGGGGGAATTGGGAAAGAAATGTATCTAAACCTGTATTCTGTGGAAGAGTCGCTTTTGAAAATGACACCCTTTCACTTGCCTTGTGTCTAGGTTGGAAAATTTGCTCGTCTCTTGGTCATACTCCTTTATAAGATTACAAATTGGTCTGTGATCCCTGTTGTTGAGTCATTATTTTCCAAGATAGTTGTCATGTCGTCAATATGTTCAAAAAGATGTCCAACCTAAAAAGCCTTCTATTGTGTCGACCATTTCCATGGTCTTTAAGCCTTCTATTATGTCGGCTATCCCTAAGTCATTCCTAAATCACTTGTTACTCTGATCTACATCAAATCTTGTTACTTGTTTCGTGTCATTGATGTGGGATACATTAAGGCCCTCCTGTGACAAGTCTTTTCCTATTGAATTCAACTCATTATCTAGGAATTAGACTTAGAAACTAATTGGTACCTTGGAACTTGCATGCCTCAATGGAAGGTTTCCTCTCTTTCGACAGTGGGTTTTCATTATCGACCCCTGATCGAGAGATTTCGTCGAGTGTTCGACCTCAACTCATTGATTCACATTCATTGGATTGTACCACAGTACCTTGGGAGGCATTGACATTAATGGCGATTTCCCTCGCACTTGTTAATGGTATACACTAATGACTGATAATCAAGTGGTTTCTACCATGTTCGACTTCAACACATGTATTCACATGGTTAGATTCGTACTATAGAGTGGTGGAGATGAAGGCCTTGGATATTTTCTGACAGATTCAGGTTGTGTTGGAGTATATTCAGTGTACTGTTACATAGATCCACATTGTATGTCTGGTGGCTATGTTCAAATTTGAGTCTTTAACACATAGATCCACAATGTATTTTTGGTGGCTATGTTCAGATTTGGGTCATAATGGCGTGGATCCACATTGTATGTTTGGTGGCCATGACCTGTCTTACTTGACATGAATCTTTGCATGTTGGCATTTATGCTTTGATTCATTTGTATTATGAGTATGGGAATGCCTACCTCAGTGATAATATATTATTGTATTGTATTTCCTTATTTGTTGACAGATTTCCGACTAACTGTTCCTTGTTCCCTACACACACTCGACAAAGTATTTCAGCTATCACTCTGTTCTAACTTCATACTTTGGGGGGCTATCTGTTACACATTATTTTTGTCATCCCTATGACCATTAATCATGTAAATCTATATGTTGCCTTCAGAGGGGTCAGTGTCCTGGGTTCTTGAAGAGAGAAGGGAGAAGAACTTTTTCTGAGAAAAGAAGTTGCATTTTTTTTTGTAAAAACCCCATAAAAAGGGAAGTTCGCAGGTTGCTATATAGGCAGGGTGTGAGAATGCCTGATTCTCGTAGGTTGCATCATAGCTGGGTTGTGAGAGTGTTACACATTATGTTTGTCATCCCTATGATCGTTAATGATGTAAACCTATCTATTTCCTTCAGAGGGGTCAGTGGCCTGAGTTCCTAAAAGAGAGAAGGGAGAAGAACTTTTCCTGAGAAAAGAAGTTGCATTTTCCTATGTAAAAACCTTATAAAAAAGAAAGTTCGCAGGTTTCTATATAGACAGGGTGTGAGAATGACCCATTCTCGCAGGTTGCACCATATCTAGGGTGCGAGATGTTTGCAGGTTGCTCTATAGCTAGGGTGCGAGAATGCCTACACATGGGAAAAATGAGCATTTTCTCGAATCTTCTAGAAGGAGAATCTTCTATGGTGAGGTGGCATCCGAATGGTTTGGATATTACTCGCTTTCATGATTTAGTGGGATCATCCTAACCTCCTCACCTTATCCTCTTCAACTTATAAAAGGAGAGGAGTTCTCATGGAAAAATTTAGCTTTGTTGGTTCTTGATCTTATTAGCTTTGGTTGGCTTGGCATTATTAGCTTGGTTAGAGTGGCTTTGAGATTTGCTTTATCAAGATAGATTGTGAATATTATCAGATCTGTGCTCTCAGAATTCTTGGAGTGAAAGTGTGTGGGGAAAAAAGGACAGTTGGAAGGGACCTTATGACATCAAGGCCATGGTTGTAATCTCTCTTTCACATTTAATATGATATAGTAATATGATTCTTTCCTATAAATCTTGTGGTGTTTTATTGTATGATTCCTTGATCACATACATAGGTTTATATTGAGTTTATGCTATTGCTATCACTTTGGATGGTTGTGTTCTTTTGCAGGATCATCATTGTATGAGTGTTGGAATGGAGCTAGGATGGCGATGGCAAGAGGAAGCGACATTTAAACGGTATGTCACTCGTCCCTCTTTAGTTAATAAATTTGATATCTAAAACTTAAGGAAAGCGTCATGTTCTATATTGCTTTGTTCTAGATCTAGGTGGATCTAGGGAGATCGGTTAGTGTCCGCACCTACGGATTTATCCAATAACAGAGAGGTTCGCAGGTTGCGCTATAGGCAGGGTGCGAGAATGCCTACACATGGGAAAAACAAGCGTTTTGTCGAATCTTCTAGAAGGAGAAACTTCCATGGTGAGGTGGCATCCAAATGGTTTGGATGTTACTCACTTTCATGATTTAATGGGATCATCCTAACCTCCTCACCTTATCCTCTTCATCTTATAAAAGGAGAGGAGCTCTCATGGAGAAGGTTAGCTTGGAGCTTTGGAGATTTTGCTAAGTTGGATTTGGCTTGGGATTGTTAACTTGGTTAGAGTGGCTTTGAGATATGTTTTGTCAAGATAGATTGTAAATACTATCAGATCTGTGCTCTTGGAATTCTCGGATTTAAAGTGTGTGGGGAATAAAGGACAGTTGGAAGGGACCTTACGACATCAAGGCCATGGTTGTAATCTCTCTTTCACATTTAATATGATACAGTAATATGATTCTTTCCTATAAAGCTTGTTGTGTTTTATTGTATGATTCCTTG
>ML782491.1:187564-198006 GCA_009831015.1 Picea engelmannii | reverse complement strand
AAGCAAGCCAAGAAGGATAATAAATTATCACCAAAGTACTATGGCCCTTATAAGGTGTTGCAAAAGATTGGTACTATGGCATACAAATTGGAGTTGCCTGCACCTTCACAAGTACACCCAGTTTTCCATGTTTCATGCTTAAACAAGGTTATAGGCGACAAGATCCCAGTTCAAACTATATTGCCAGAACTTGACGAGGAAGGAAAAATCGTATTGGAGCCTGAAGCCATCACTGACACAAGAATTTTCCAGCTAAGGAATAGATCCATTTCAAAGTATCTCATTAAATGGATGAAACTACCGGCTGAAGATTCCACTCGGGAAGATGAGTCTTTTATACAGAAGCATCCAGGGTTACTCAAGCATTGTGGACAACACTTGTCTCAAGGGGAGGGGCATGCTAAGCCCTAATATTGGCTCATTACCCCTTAATTGGGGCATGTTGTAATTATACCTCCTAGTCTCCTATATATACCAAGGAGACATTTTCATTTTGAATCATCTTGTACTTGAACATTTAAGTGGGGTAAAAGGATGTTGCCTTCTCGAAGAGGCTTATTATATGAAATTATCTCTTTTTCAAGGCGTTGAGTACTTTTTCTGAGGATTTTCTATGTTATATTGATATTTGGTTCTTAACATACCTGGGTTGTATATGCTTAGTATTTGAATGGACTGATACATTATTTTCAATATGAATGACACTCTCACTATCACAATACAACCTACTATCATCCTGCTTCTTTCTTAATTCCTCCATAAACCTATGTAATCAAATAATTTCTTTATTAGCAACAACATACTCTACTTTTGTTGTTTAAAGTGAAACAACCTTTTGTAGCTTTTAAATCTAACTTATTGTTGTTCCACCTATAGTAAAAACATACCATGTGGTGCTCCTCCTACTATCTTTATCACCTGCCATATATGAATCAACATGTCCTTGTAGAACAATGTTTGAACCTCCAAAACATAATGAATGAGTAGAAGTACCTCTCAAATACCTAAGAATCCACTTTACTACCTCCCAATGCTCTTTACCTATATTGTTCATATACTTTCGCACAACTCCCACTGCATGTGAAATATTTGTTCTTGTGCAAACCATCGCATACATCAAGCTACCAACTGTTGATGAAAAAGGGACCCTGAACATGTAGTATATCTCCTCCTTTGTCTTGGGACACATTTCATTAGTTAATTTGAAATGTCTATACAAATGTGTATTAACTAGTTTTTCATTATGCATTCTAAACCTCTCCAACACCTTCTCTATGTACTCACCCTGAGACAATGTCAATTTGCAATTTTTCCTGTTTTCTTGTTATTCTCATTCCAAGGATTTTCTTTGTAGCACCCAAATCCTTCATCGCAAACGAATTAGCTAATTTATTCTTGAGCACATTTATATCCTTCATATTATACCTTGCAACAAGCATGTCATCTACATACAATAGCAAGATAATATAACTTCCATTTTCTATCCTTTTAAAATAAACACAGTGATCATAATGACATCTACTATAAACTTGTTCTATCATAAACCTGTAAAACTTCAAATACCACTGCCTTGGATCTTGATTTAGGCCATACATGCTCTTCTTCAACCTGCATACCAAATTTTCCTTCCCTTTGACCTCATACCCCTATGGCTTTTGCATATAAATCTCTTCATCCAAATCCCCATGGAGAAAAATTGTTTTTACATCTAACTATTCAAGATGAAAATTTTCTACTACCACAAGACTTAAAATAGTCCTAAATAAAGTCATTTTAACAACAGGAGAAAATATTTCATCAAAATCTGTACCTTTCTTTTCTGCAAGCCCCTTTACAACAAGTCTAGCCTTGTACCACTTTTTTCCTCCATCTTCTTCCTTCAACCTGTAAACCCATTTATTCTGCAATACTCTTTTTCTTGTAGGAAACTGAACCAAGTCCCAAGTCTAATTATTTAATAAGGAATACATTTCCTCTTGCATGCCTTTCTCCCACTTCCTTTTAGTGTCTACCTACATTGCCTCTTCATAACTTTCTGGTTTACCAGAATCATTCAACAATAAATAGTACAATGAAGGATAGTATCATTCAAAAGGTCTACTTAACTTGGTAGATATTCTAAAAACACTCGCATTAGTTTGAGGTACATGTTTCTCCTGTTGTTGTACATTTTGATTTTCTAGTACCTTTGAAATTTCTTTTTCAATGATCTCATCAAGCTCTGTGTATTCTAGTTTTTCTATTTCTTGTTTCTTTCCCTGCAATTGATCTGTGTACATGACCTTATCATTTAATATGACATATATAATCATAATGGTTTTTCAAATTTCATAATCCTATAAGCGATAATCAAAATCATCAACAATGTATCCAATAAAGGTACACTTCTTGTATTTTTCCTCAAGCTTTGTTCTATTTTCTTTATCAATATGGACAAATGCTTCACAACCGAAAGTCTTCAAAAAAGAATAGTTTATATTTTTACTTGTCCATGCCTCCTCTGGAATTCCACCATCCAAATAACTTGAAGGTCCTTTGTTTATCAAGTAAACAACAGTATCTACAACATCTACCTAAAACTTTAAGGAAAACCCTGCATGTAATCTCATACTCCTTGCACACTCCATGATTGTCCTATTCATCCTTTATGACACACCATTTTCTTGTGGTGTTCCTGGAACTGTATTCTCTTTAGGAATCCCATGGTATGAACAATAATCATCAAACTCCTTGCTGCAATATTCACCTCCATTGTCTGATCTAAGACACTTCAACCTTTTTCTTGTCTCATTCTCAACCAGAGCTTTCCATTTCTTAAAAGTATAAAAAACATCATATTTTTGTCAAATGCAATAAACCCAATTTTTTTAGTCGCATCACCAATAAAAGTAACATAATAGCAAGAGCCACCAAGAGATGATACCTGATCTAGTCCTCATACATCTATATTCACAAGCTCTAACCTTTCACTCTTCTTTTATTTTCCGACTCTAAGAAATCTAACTCTCTTTTGTTTTCTGTAAACACAGTGCTCACAAAAATCTAAATCAATTTGTTTAATGCCTGACAACAAATTTCTTTTGTGAAGTATATGCATCCCCTTCTCAGTCATGTGCATAAGCCTATGATGCCACAGTGTTGTATCCACTCCTATAGAATCTAAATATATAGAAGAGTCAATATTACCAATTGTTGGGCTCTAAATATGTCCTAAAAACAACCTCTATGCATCAACCAAAGGTAAGCGTTGGCACAATCATTTTACTTGTCGCCTACGTAGGTTCTTACCTTCTGTTTTCAATACACAGCCTCCAGAGATGCAACACCTATAAAGGAACAACAATCGTAAAGGGACCAACAGTTTTTCTATTCAAAGGAACAACAATCATAAAGGGATAGACAGTTGTTCTATTCAAAGGAACAACACGACCTGCAAAAGGAACATCAATCAGAACAAAAGAAACAAAAATTGTTACATTGGGCCAAACTAATGTTGAATTAATTGCATTGTAGTATTTACCCAACTTATCTAATTTGTCAACCCGGGGTTCATAAATTGATGAAGCACATGCAAAGTATATGCAAGATTGATGAGGGACTAATCTAATCTAATCTAATGTTTAAGCTACAATTGAAATTGAATCATTAATTTAACACACGATTGAAATATAATCATTAATCTAGCACACAACTTGGAATTGAATTAATCTAGTTGCGTAAATGAAATTAATCTAGGAATGAGAAATTGCGTGAAGGAATTAATCTATAAATGGAGAAATACATGAAGGAAAAATAAGTACAACATGTGAAGAGTTAAATAACACAACAACATATGTGAGCTCACACCAATGAAGCAATCTTCTATTACAATAACCAAATCAATCTTCATAACAAAATAATAAAAGCATGAAAACCAAAACCATGAATCAAAGCTAAGAATCTCTTTCTCTTTTGAATCCTAATGACTACCATTAATGACTACTCTAATTCTCTACTTACAAGTGATTGAATTCTAATTGCTCCTAATTGAATTCTCATGAACAGAGAGCACTCTCTTTTATACATGAGAGCCTTGAAGATAAGATAACCATCTCATTATTACAGATCCACTTTTCTCTCAACATATTTCCCATTATTACAAAATATAATTCCTTTAAATCCTCACACATATCTCTCATATATCTTAGATAAGATATTCCAACCAAATCTCCATGATCTTCTCCTTGGAATGGGCTTGAATTATCTCCTCAAATATTGAAATGGCGGAGGAAGTATTCGATAATTCCTTTGAATTAATCCTTCACATATTCCTACACATTACAAAGATCACACATATTTGAGATATATATGAAAACATGCCAATTTTCTAACATTTAATCACAAATTACCTTTTAATACTAAAATGAATAAAGTGGAGAACAATAAGGTGAAACCCAAGTATATTTATGGAAATGATATCATGAAAGGTTAATGGGGTGATGAAATGTGAAGAATGATGAAGGGAAATGTGGATGAGAATAGGACATTTCTGAGCCCCAACACCAGTACATAAATACAATGTACCTACCTTCTCTCCTTTTACTATCACTAGTGATCCCTTGGTGACCTTCCATGCCTTATCTGTAAATATAGATATACCACCTTCAATTACCAACTGCCCTGATGAAATAATATTTTTCCTTATATCTGTTACATGTCTTACCTCTTTCAACAACCATTGGTTTCCATTCTTTTTCTTTATTTGTATCTTTCCCATTCCAACAATTTTGCATGGTGCATCCTCACCCAAATGAACCTGTCCAAAATCACCTTGAACATAATCTATAAAATGTTTCCTATGGAGTTTGGCATGAAATTAATACTTTGAATATAATACCAAAGACTCAGAAACATTATCTACATAAATAATCAAAGCATCTTGTAACACATTAGTTGTTACATTTTCTTCTTGATTTTTCTACTGCTTTCCATCTCTTTGTTTCTTCAGAGCTCTGCAATATTTCTTCAAATGTCCTTTCTTCCCAAAATTCCAACACTCTATTTTTCCTAGTCTGGATTTGGATATGCCCTTCCTATAATTCCTATGATTCCTTGATCTCTTTCCTCTATCCTTTTTTCTTCCCTTGTTCTCAATGTTTAACGCATTACCTGATGTCTCACTTGTATTTTTTCATCTCATTTCCTCGCTAAGGATAACACCAACAACATCATAACATTTTAGAGTGTTTGAACCAGAGACAGAGTTACTTATAGCCCTGACCAAGCCATTCCATCTTTCTAGTAATGAGCACAATAAAAGAATATCCCTGGCCTCATCATCAAAGTCCACTTTTACAGAACTTAGCTAATTAGTAACCATATTAAATTCATTTAAATGAGATACAACAAACCCACCTTATGAAATTTTCATATTAAATAATATATTCATTTGAAATAACTTATTGGATGTTGAGGGTTTTCATACAGTTTAACCAATGTGTCCATCAACTCCTTTGTTTTATTTTCTTTTAAAACATTGAAAGTCATTGATGTTTCCAAGCTCAGTCGTATCGTTCCTAGTGCCTTTATGTCAAGAACCTCCCATTCTTCATCCTTCATGGTCATCAGCTTCTTTTCTATTCCATCCAATGGTAGGAATAGATCCTTCTAATATAAATAATATTCCATATGCATCTTCCATAACTAGTAGTTTTGTCCATTAAATTTCTCGACCCTAAAATTTCCATCTTCTGCCATTGCTCTCACTCGAACTAGGAACCCTCTTTTCCTGTGAGTTACCTTTCACTCTAATACCAGTTGTTAGAAAAACAATATCGTGGAGAAATAAAATTAAAAAAATGGAGAAATAAAACACAGAAGATACACAATACAATATCGACATAGATATATGTGGTTCAAATAGTGTGGGCTACGTCCACCAGAGAAATTTCCAGGTCGTTCCTTTTTATTATCCAACAAAATGAAGGGATACAACCTATATCACACCCACTGTAACTTCCTTTTATTTCTCTCATAGTATCCTCTCTCATAATACAATAATCACACACATGCACAACCACAATACAATTCCCTCATAAAAGAGGGTTTCTTTCTAGGGAAAAAAACCCTAAAATAACTTCTACCATCATATCTACGACCTTATAATGAATGGTCCAGATTGAATATGAAATTACAATATTTTACAAGGAAAATTTTCCTTTAGAGGCTTCGCTCCTAAACTCTCGTTGGCCCCCGGACCCTGCAAGGGGGGAAACCCCATGTGTGGAGGGGTGTACAATATTCATGGGGTATAAAAATGGCTGAAAACAAAGACCTGTGAATTAGGAAGATAATCAGGCTCCACAACCAACATGTTTTATGCTATGACTATTATCGCTTCATCAGTCTTTCAATGTGTCCAATTTCCTCATCAAGGAAAAATAATGACCATCGATTAGTTATACTACCGCACCTCTGATTCTCACTCTCAAAAATCCAACAATATTCCATTCTTGGGGGATTCAAATATTACTTATGAAAGTGTAGGGTTAGGTCTACTGAAATATTTTTCTCTCATGGGAACTTTCCCCACTCCTCTCCCTCCAGCTACACAACATATTTCAATGGTTAATATGATTTTGACTATGGTACATCAGCCCCTCGAATCATATGATCCATGGATCGTACCTAGTCCCCTAGAATTCGATTCACTAGGTGACACTATCCCACTTAGTCATGTAGAGGCCAAGTACAAGTCCATTCAATCTGCCTCTCCTTCACCCAATGACCAACATATGATAGCATCTAATTCATATTCACTTCCATATTGGTTAGATTTTGTATCCTCCATTTCTATTACATCATATATGTTTTTCTATCTGATGAATCCATTATGGAAATGATTAGTATCAAAGAGGAACCATGGATGAGAACCACCATTATTCATCCTTTATTCCTAGTTTGGATGAAATTAAGAAAGATATTTCATCTATATTTCCCATTGATATCATTGAATCTCCCCAATATCTGATACTCAGTTAGGATACAATATCTGAGGGAAATTTGGGAAATATATCTCAAACAATCAGTGTTGACATATCCACAAAAGAAGGTATTGTGGAAAACATACAACTAGGTGCCAATTATTCAACTGAAGAGATTGAAACTTAAACTACCTTGTTTAAAGAATTTTGCAACATCTTCTACTGGAGATATGAAGAAATTCCAGGGATTGATCCTTCAATCGTTGTGCATGAAATGAAAACTTACCCTGGATTTAAACCTGTAAGACAAAAACTTCATCTAGTTCATCCTAGGAAAACTGCAACAATCAAGGCCGAAGTAGAAAAGTTACTAAAGTCTAGTTTTATTTATATTGTACCTCTGACCGAATGAGTTTCAAACATCATTTTGGTTGCCAAGAAATAAGGGAAAATTCATGTTTATGTCAATTAAGGTATCTAAATAAGGATTGTTCGAAGGACAATTACCCTATGCCCTTTATCAACCAAATTATTGATAATTGCGTCGAAAGTGTCATTTTCTCTTTTATGGATGGATTTTCTGGCTATAATCAGATCAATATTTTTCCTGATGATCAACACAAAATAGCCTTCATCTTCCCATGGGGGACTTTCGCCTATCGAAAATTAGCTTTTGGCCTTAAAAATGTTGGAGCCATGTTTCAGCGGACTATGTCGTATGATTTCCATGACATCAAACATATTGTTGAACCCTATATCAATGACTTTCCAATTCACTCGACTCATTGACAGGATCATATTGGTCATCTAAGGGAAATATTTCTTAGATGTAGATATTACAAAATACATTTGAATCCCCATAAATTCATTTTTTCTATTGAATCAACGAGACTCCTCAGCTTCGTAGTGTCCAAATATGGGATTAGGGTGGATCCCTTAAAAGTAAAAGTTATTCTCTCTTTACCTCCTCCCAACAATCTTACCCAAATTCAAAGTTTGCAAGGGAAGGAAAAATGTCTTCATCATTTTATATGCAATTATGCCGAAATCAATAAAGGATTCATGATATTATTGCAGGAAGATTCCCATTTTATCTAGGATGCAACTGCTCAACGCTCATTTGATGATATCAAGCATGCTATAATTAATACACCATTGTTACATCCCCCAACTATGAGAAAGATTACATCCTTTATTTGGTTTCCTGTGCTTCCACTATTTCCATGGTGTTAGTACAATAGGATGATGATGGCATCCAACATGTGATCTACTATTTAAGTAAGAGCCTTTCAGGTCCTGAACTCCGTTCTTCACATGTTGAAAAGTTGGCTTTGGCAACAGTCATTATTGTCCAAAGGTTTTACTACTATATTTTTATTTTCAGTACCACAGTCATTGATGACTCGAACCCCGTGTATCACATATTGACTCATCAAGTACTTGGGGTAAAATATTCCAAATGGATCGTCCTTCTCCAATAATTCAATCTCAAGTTTGTCAAATCCAAAGCTAAAAAATCATTGGTTTTTGAGGAATTAATTTGTGATCTTCCCCATACTAAGGAGAATATTGAGCCCATTGATTCCCTTCCCAATGAGTCAGTGTTCCTCATTATTAAATTTGATCCATGGTATGGATACATTCTTCTCTATCTCCAGACCCAACTCTTCCAGCCAGGCATTTCATGTGATGAATGATGTCCCATTAGACACCATTCAAAGCACTACTTTATCGTTGGAGACACTTTGCATAATCACAGTATCGATACTATTATACGACGTTGCTTAACCCATGAAGAGGTTGAGAAAGTTTTAAATGAATTTCACCTTGGAGCTTGTGGCGGTCATCTTTCTGGGATGTCTACAACCCAAAAAATCTTACATGTCAGTTATTTCCAGCCTTCCATATTCAAAGACTACATTGACGTCATCAAAATATTACCACCCTTTCAGATATTTAAGAAGAAAGCATGTACCCACCCATCTCCACTCCATCTAATTGTCTCCATCGTCCCCTTTACAAAATGGGATATTGATTTCATGTAATGTAATCCTACCTCAGTCGAGGGGCATGGTTATATTATTGTCAGAGTCGATTATTTCACTAAATGGGTTGAGGCTATGCCTACATTTCTTAATGATGGTCAAACTACAACACTTTTCATTTTCAATCACATCATCGCTCACTTCAGAGTCCCACAAGCTATTGTAACCAATCATGGATCCCATTTCCAAAAGTAGATGATGGATGAATTGTGCACTAAGTTGGGTTTTCGTCATGAAAATCTATCCCCTTACTATCCTTAGGAAAATGGAAAAGTTAAAGCAATAAACAAAGTCCCGAAGACCATGCTTGAATGCATGGTGGGGGTGAACAAAGCCTCTTGGCATTTGCATCTCTTCTCTGCACTCTGGACTTATTAAACTTCAAAAACCACCACCGGATTTACACTCTTTCAGTTGATTTATGGCTTGGAAGTAGTATTGATGATTGAATGTGAGATTCCATCCTTGAAATTAATAGTAGAACTCCTACCCCATACTTCTTTTGAAGAAGAACAATTTTTATATCTAACGAAGTTGGATGAAACTCATTATGATGTTTCTCTCATTAACAAGACATATAAAAAATGCATCAAGAATCAATACAATAAGTTTGTTCAACCTCTTGCTTTCACATAAGGATATATGGTCCTGGTCTATGACCAATATCATGACAAACTTGGTGCAAGTAAGTTAGAACCTATGTGACATGGGTCACACACCGTGAATCATGTGCTACAGAGAGGCACCTATGATTTAGTGGATTACGATGGATTATCTCTTGGTGAACCTCTAAATGGGATTTACCTAAAGAAGTACTATGCATAGAATATTTTTCATTTGTGCTTTGTAAATTATTGTACTATATATTTTTGGTTTGGTATGTCTTTTCTTTTGTGTGCACGAGTTTTTCCCTATTCTTTAAATTTTCTTATACTTTTCTTTGTACTTGAATGCACATATGTCATCATCCTTTCCTATATATTTGGATTTTCAGATGGTGCTAGTTGACATACCCAAAACATCACTTCTAAAACTTGGGTCATCTACCACTCTTGCGAGTTAGTGAGTTCAAGAGGAATTTTCCTCAGATCTGCAACCAATAACGTTGCAAAATATCATGTCAGCATTGGACTTTTGATCAAAGTTTCTTCTTTAGGTATATCTCAATTTATTATCAACCTCAATTCTCAACTCATGGTCCATCAACTAAATCGTGAATACAATGTTCATAATCCATTTTTTATATGTCTCCATCTAAGGGTTCGTCGTCTCAAAATATCTTTTGAATTTTTAGAATATAGACATATATTGAGAGAACTTAATACAACTAAAGACTCGTTAGAAAATTATATGTTGGATTGGTACATTACACATAGATAAGGATTCAAAACATAAAGAATGTAAATAAAAACATCACATCATTTGAAAAACATAA
>ML782491.1:172273-186960 GCA_009831015.1 Picea engelmannii | reverse complement strand
ATATATACATATACATATAAAAAAGACATTGTTGCAAGGTCATGATCTTTTGTTTTTACCTGACACATCCAACTGTGCCACTTCGGGGAGCATTAAATCTGCGTTGCCCCTAAATTCAACTCTAGCATGAGGGAAATCCTCTACAACTATGAGATTTATTCTCCACCATGCAAAGAAGTCAGAAGTAAAATAGAAGGTTGATGGTTCATTCCCCAACTAAGGCAAGAGACTCGTCCACCTCTCCTTTTGGGGCTCGGATGTGGGGCGTGCTATCAATGCAACTTGTGGCTACATCTGTGGTACTCGTTCTAGAAAGAATGAAACCAAGAAATATATGTATCTAAATTTATTATGTTTTCCTATTCTATACTTGGAGATTTTATCTTTGATGTTTCTCAATAACCCTGCACTCCAGTTAAAAATCATGGGCTCCAAGCACTTAATATCATATGGTATCTAAGATTTGGAAGCAATGTGGGCATTGGTGCTTCCTTCTAGTTTAGTGATAGAAAATATCTGGATGGGGGGGAAATTAAAGGAAGTGGGTCAATTTTCTTCAGATGTTTTAAGGCATCTCTTATGGTCTCCCTTAAACATGGAACTTGTTTTCACCTCACCATACACTTGGATAATCCATTAGCCTTTGCACTAAACCAATCCTACAAGTATTTTTTCTCCTTTGGCCCATCCAAAGAATGCCCCAACACTCATTTTGTTATGTTTTGTTCCACTCTAAGTCTATTCTTCCAAGTCTTATGTCGTGCCTTAGTGTTCAAGGGAAGCCTTCACCTCAAAACTCATCCATCTACATGTTACCAGTTCCCATACCCATGTCGATCCATTTTTATCTACTATATATTATCACTTTCCTGTGACAAGTTTCATGTCGATTGATGAGGGATACATCGATGCCCTCCTTCAACGAGTCTTTTCATGTCGACTTCAACAAATTATCCCAGAAATAGACTTAGGAACACATCAGTACCTTAGGACTTGCATGCCTCAATGGAAGGCATCCTCACATTTGACAGTGGGTATGCATTAATGATCCCTGACCGATTGATTCCATGAATGTTCAACTTCAGCTCATTATTCACATTCATTGGATTTTAATTTAAAGTACCTTGAAAGTCATCGACATCACTGGTGATTTATCTCTCACTTGTTAATGGTATACCTCAACGATCGATAATCAAGTGGTTTTTGTCATGTTCAACATCAAATAATATATTCACATGGAAATAATTGTACTTTTATAGAATCAGGATGAAGACCCTGGGTTGAGTATTCATCTACATATACACTTTACCCAGTTTTCAATGGCAATTATCTGAATGATATATATGTTTTAATATAGATCCACTTTGTATTGGTTTGTGTCTATGTTCTTATCACATTGTAGCTCCATTGTGTATTATTTTGTGGCTATGATCAATTCAAGTCATAGAGGGATGGATCCACATTGTATCTTTGGTGGCCATATCCTTAGTCAATATCATCATGGATCCATAATGTATTTATTAGCGGTCGTTCTTTGAGTCATTTTTATTCCAAGCATAGGTATGCCTACCTCAGGGATGGAACACATATTAACATTGTTTGATGGTTGTCTGCAACTTCTACAAGGTTCTCCAACTCCATACCCTTGCTTCAAAGTATTTGCAAAGTGTTTCAGCCATCAACATTCCTCTTTTGATTTCACACTTTGGGGGGAAATATGTTACACATAAAAATTACTCACTTCGACAGTATCGCGAGTGTCGTAAGTGTCACAAGTATCACACTTTTATTTTCACAAGTGTCATAGGTATCACATTCTCTTTTCCTAAGTGTTTCATCTCGAATGATATCATGAAAACACTTGCTACAACCCCTAAAACATGTTAGAATAAGAGTCCCCATCATCTGAAAATTGAAACAAGTATTTTTACTAAATATTTACTCATCTTGGTGACTTTTTGGAAGATCAGCGCTCCCATGCTCATACATAGGGAGATATAGCGCTCCTTGTCCATCTCAGGGGGAGTTTTGAATTGCTATGTTTTCCACTTTAAGGGAGCATTGAGTTGGTTGAGGGAATCTTTGAGGAAATCCCACTTTCCTCTAAAGACATCTACGAATGGATTGGGTTAGTTTAGCTCAAATCTAATTGCAGGGTTGCATCTAAGGAAGATATCACAACTATTGGATCCATATCCTCAACTGATTCCAAATATACCTAAGGTAGTTGAGCCTCTCAAAGCCTATGAATGGAGTCATTTCCATGGTGAAAAGGAGGAGAAATAAGAAAATCATTGTTATTTTGATTGTGGATCTATTGAGAAAGGGTTGGACGAGGAGGAATTGGAGAGGTTGTTGCAACATCATATGAAGATTCTAAGTTTCCTTTTGAATTTCTCATTAATATACTTGGCCTATTTCCTTCAAGTATGTGTTTACATGTGCTTGTATATGCTTGTCTTAATTTTCATAGATCGATTGATTTTTTCTAATCCATTAGAGTAGGAGATAGTAATTTTTTCCTTGATGTCCATTGTGGGTATTATTTGAAGCTCACGGATTGGAGAAGCTGGGACAAACGTTGTAAATGAGGTACACAACACTTCCCCTCCCTCTCTCTTTTTTGATGGATCAAATGAATCTATAAGAATGGTAGTGTCCAAATGTGATTTTATGTCTTGGTAGATCGGTCTATAATCCAAGGGAAAGTTCTCATGTCTGCAGGGGAATATTTCCATAACAATCATGTTCTTCCTTTATTTATTTGTATTTATATTTTCATTGAGTTCTTCTCCTTTGATCTAAGTTGTTTCACCTACCACATCCATGTAACACCCTGGGTTGCATGTCTTTACATGTGCACATATTATTGATAAAACATATGATAAACCGATCTAAGTAAAGCATCATCATAGGAATACATTTCCCCTTTCATATATAATATTTCCCTAAGTTTTGCAAATGTTTAAGGTTTTTCATTCGGGTATCCATACACATCTATAAAAAAAATTACCACTTCAGTCCATGCATTGAATTTTTTTTCTTTTGACACTTTCAATATCATGTTAACACTAGTCCCATTAACGATCCTTTCATAATCACCCATTTTTTTATGAATTAAATTTGTCAAATACTTTCCATAGTGATTCAGTAATAAATATGTGATCTTCTCCATATGTGGATCCATTGAATAATGGTACTTGTGACATGTCCATTTGTGTTTTTTTCATACTCCCTATTACTTTGTTAATGGATTTATTTTTTATTCTATCTCATTCCTTGATTCCCCAAAGAAAGGGTTTTGATAATTCTTCAAAATATGTTCCATATTCCAACTATTGTGTTTCATTATCTTGGTTTTTTAGACATATTGTATTTTCCAATATAGGTTTTCTATGGATATGGTTATGGGTTGTAATTCTCCTTGGTGGAATCTGTCAGGAAATGAAAGACACTTCCACACTAATCCTAGCAGAAGAGAATAATAATTTAATCAAGAATTAAAATGACACAAGCAATCACATAGTACACAGAGATTTTACCCTGGAAACCCTTAACTAGAAAAACTAGAATTCCTTTGAGCGTTCTACTCTCTTTTTTTCTTATTAGAGAAGAATAAAATGTTACATGTATAACCTTGGTCCACAACTAAGACACAATCGACACCATACCCTCTTTCCTGAACAAGAACAACCATGTAGCCAATTCAACTTACATATGCATGACCAACAACCTACAATTACACATGCATTAACCTGCACGAGTGAGTTCTAAGATTACCCTTTACAGTGTTACAGCATGCCTCTTTATAGGCTTTACAACAGGTAAAAACCTAAATATTGGCACCCAAAACAATTACAAATCCATGGATATCATTAGCTACAAATCCCGTAAAACCTAGGATTTTATTATAATCAACTCCAAGTTGGATTTACCAATCGGCCTTCATTTGGTCTCTAGTTGGCCGTCTCATGCCCACACTTTGACCTCTTATCAGTTGACTTGTCGTCAATATATTCGACTTAAAATTCACCCAGTTGACTCCCTCAACCTTCAACTTCTTTCAATCCACCCTGACTTCGACCTGTTATCGATCCACCTTGACCTTCATCCGTCAGTCGATTCACCTTGACTAGACTTTCACTGCAAAGAATATAACAACCCAACATTCTCCCATTTTTTTTCTTCTTTGTTGAAACAGGAGATTCTTGAACTTTCGTTCACAGAACCAAGGCAGCAATTCCCATTGCCTCTCTACACCAAGACAACTTCACAGCACTCACAAACTTGTTCAATGAGTCTGCTATGTTTTCCAATGTGTCTACTTTCTCCAGTAGCACCTTGTTACTTTCCACCATGTCTCTTACGAAATGGTATTGTACATCAATGTGCTTAGTCTTTCAATGATAAGTAGGATTCTTTTCCAGAAATATTGTTCTTTGACTATAACAACTTACCTTCATAGCTCTTTGTTCAAACCCGATTCCTGAACATAACCTTTGAATCCATACCTCTTCTTTTCTTCCATGAGTGGTCATCATGCATTCAATTTTTTTTTTGACAAGGCTACAAACGCATGTCTCTTATTCATCCAACTTATTGCTCCACCGAACATCTTGAATACATATCTATTGGTCTACCTCCATCGATCGATATCTCCATACCAGTCGGCATCAACAAAGCCATGTACATCAAATTTAAAATTGTCACCTCCAGGTTTTCCTTGGTAGCATATATCATAGTCCTTTGTGCCACACAAATACCTAAATAATCTCTTGACAGATGTCCAATGCTCCTTTCTAGGTGTGGACATGTACCTTCTCAACACTCCCACTTCATGGGAAATGTTTGTTCAAGTGAAAACCATCTCATACATTAGACTACAACCTGCACTTGTATAGGGAACATGTTCCATTCCCTCTATTTATCCCTGTGTCTTTGGAAATTGTTTAGCAGTAAACCTTTCTCCCACAGGGATTGGCACCTTCATTGGTGTTCAATCCTGCATGTTGAATTCTTTCAGAATTGTTTCAATGCACTTCATCTGATTCAACCAGAGCTTTATAGAGGATCGATCTCTCTTAATATCCATTCCCAGAATGAAGTTAGTTTCACCAAGATCCTTCATTTCAAAATTGGAGGATAGTTGCTTCTTCACCTCCTTTATTGTTTCCATGTTGTTTATGTTACACATCAAAATTCCTCACTTCAACAATGTCATATTTTCATTTTCGTAAGTGTCTCACTTTTTGTCGCAAGTGTCAAATTTGATTTCCCTAAGTGTCACATCATGAACAACACCATGAAAACACTTAATAAAACCCCTAAAACATGTTAGAAGAAAAATCCCCATCATTTTACAGTTGGAACAAATGGTTTTACTAGGGAATTACTCATCTTGGTAACTTTTTGGAAGATCAACACTCCCTTGCTCATACAAATGGAGTGATAGTGCTCCTTGACCATCTAAGGGGGATCATTATAGAGCTATATTACCCATTTTAAATGAGCACTGGGTTGGTTGAGGAAATTTTGGAATAAATCCCACTTTCTTCTAAAGATATCTATGGATATATTGGGTTAGCTTGGATCGAATCTAACTCCAGGCCTGCATCTAAGGAAGATATCACAACTATTGGAGACATATCCTCAACTAATTCCAAATATACCCAAGGTAGTTGAGCCTCTCAAAGACTATAAATGGAGTCATTTTCATGGTGAAAAGGGGGAGAAAATCAGTACAACATTGTTATTTTGACTATGGATCTTTCGAGGAAGGATTGGATGAGGAGGACTTGGAGAGGTTGTTTCAACATCATCTGAATATTGTAAGTTTCCTTTTGAAGTTATCATATAATATACTTGGCCTATTTCCTTCAAGAATGTGGTTTCATGTGCTTGTCTATGTTTAATTTGATTTTCATAGATGAATTAGCTTTGCCTAATCCATTCGAGTAGAAGGAAGTCACTTGTTTCTTGTTATTCATTACAGGTGTTGATTTGTGCCAGAAGTTGGATCAAGCTTGCAGATAGAAGAAACAAAGACAAAAATTGTAAAAGGGGTACATCCTACTTCACCTTCTCCTCTCTTTTTTTGATAAGAAAAAATATTTTATAGGAATGGTAGTGTCCAAATGATTTCTTATGTCTTAGTGTAGGGGTCAGTAATCCAAGGGAAAGTTCACCTATCCTCAGGGGAATATTTTCGGAACAAAAATTGGTGACTCCGCTCGGGAATGAACTTTCAATTTGTTCTTACTTTGGTTTGTCTATTACTTTTTCCTATCCTTAGATCCTATCTATTGATTTGATCTATTTTTACATCTCTTTTGTCTTTTTTATTTGTCTCACGAAGCCTCTTATTGAATTTTCCTGAGTTATTGAGATTTTTGAGATTTTTCTCAAACTTTCCATAGAACTAGCACTCCCCTGTAGTTCAAGTTAGAGCATTGTTCCTTGATCAATGCTTCCCCAGAGTCTACTAGGGAGCATGACAACACTCTAGTTTCTTGGTTACCAGAGCGTCGATTTTCCTTTCTTTGGGAAATTTCAAGGTTTCTTTCTTACTGGTTATAGTATTTGGATCTCCTTATCTAACTCAAAACTTATTATGTCTAATAGTGTCTTATTTTTGACTAAAAATTATTTTCTTTCATTCTTGTTAGTTTTTATTGAGTTTTTGTTGTCTTTCCTGATTGCAAAATTGACCTTTCTTTCTCAAATTTGGTTTGTTTTTTCCACTCTTCTCGATTATATGATTTATTGGAGGATTTCATAGGGAAGATCATTGATCATAGATCTATTGCTTTCTTTATATTTGATCCCTTACTGAATTCTTGAAGACTATAAAGTATGACTTTTCATTTCTTAGTGTTTTTCTTTGAATGAACAGTTTGGTAGTTGTTTTTCTTTTGGTCTCTTGTTTATTGCTAAGAGTGTCTTTGTTTGTGTGTTTTTTGCTTCTTACATTTTCCAATCACCGTAGTGAACCTTTTTCATTATAGTGAAAGTACGAAGTATTAAATGAACATCTTAGTTTGGATTCACAATCAAACAAAGAAGTATTTATATGCATTGGTTTTAGATATTAAAAAGGTTTTCTTTATAATTTGGCAATTGTCTTAATTCTTGTTTGAGAACAAAATAGCATAAAAAAATTCATTCTTGAGTGTTTGTTAGTGACGAACGAAAATAAACTCTTCTCCTTCTCATAGTTATAATTTCATTGAAAAGAAAATTTTCATATCATTTGTTTTCCCTTCTTGTGGATTCGAATCTCAAACATCATCAATTTCACTATCATTCACCCTTGTATAACAAACAACCACAAAAAATAAATGCTAATTAAAATTGAAGTAGAAACTTTTATTTTTTGAGATCTTTACACCACCAATAGACTAGGACTAGAGATTTGGAATAGGATGTGAGAATAACTCTCCAAAGAATTCAATACAAACTCAAAATCTTGTGATAGGGAGAGAAAATCCAACCTTTGTATAAGCATAGTTGGGATCCCCCTCTCACACAAGGGATAAACACAAGGTAGCATGTGGGAGAGAAAAGGAGATTATCCCTCTAAGGATTAACTAATAATAGTGGGACGATTGTATAATGGGGGTTCTTCTTGAGGATAAATTATTTTCATTTGGTCTCGAAGCTTCATAAATTTTAAATCTGTTTGGGGTCCTCTGGAGTTTATCGGTCCATTTGTCCTTGATTCTCTTGACAAATTTCAGACTTGATATCCTTCCCATACGTTCAGAATCAACTATTGAATGTACCCTCCCAGAGGCTGACCTCGAGTTGGTATCCTTAGTGGCCATAATATTTAGCTTCCATACATGAGGTGACGGTGAAGGGAATTCTTCATTGTACCCGGAACAAACATTGGTAAAACTCACTCGGGCTCCTTGGAGGGTAACCCATGAGTAAAACTATGAGGGAAATTGCACCAAGGCATAAGTCTATTAAGAAGGATGAAAACGTAACTATTCCACCCACTCAAATCCTAACCCCTTCTCACTTTGATCATCCAATTTGGATTTCATTAGAAACTAGTATGTTCATTGAAGGAAGTTATTATTTTGCTTGTTGGTTTTCTAGATTCTTTAGTGAATGTTGTTTGTTTACTTTAGTTGTCTTTAAAATTGGTATTGTGTCCGATAAAGTTCTTCGTAGATCACATAGGATGCAATGGTTTCCTCTATAAGGATACAAACCCATACCTCCTAACTCACTTGAAGACACTTACCTTGAAGAGGTCAAAAATTGTTTGGATGCTAGGAGTGTCGCCACTCCTTTGATAAAAAATCCTGAGAGAGATTTAGTAGCATTTTAGGAAGGTCCCACCCTTCCTACAAACCTGAATTTGACAATCCCTCATGACCCACTCCTTTTCTAAGTGGACTCCTTAGATAACATCATAGTAGAAGATCACCCTAGACTATCGTTAAGGCCATACAATCAACTAGACATGGAACCACGACAACCAAATTTCAATGAAGAATACACTACCCCTGTCTGCTCTACTGAAAATGGTAGATCCACAATAAACTCATGTTTTTCCTATATGGAGAACTCCATCAGGTCAAAATATTTATGAAAACTTTAATTTCATCCGACTACTCTTTGACCCTCCACATACATCTGCCACCACCGACACAGATGCAAGAACATGAGGTCATCCTATTGACCATCATGTTGGGCAAATGCTCAATACCTATACCACTTCAAGATAAGTTCTGAGTGAAACATGAGTCAAGTTACCTAACCATTTGAAAATGACCCTAACAGTTACACCAACCATCCCTCTTCAAGCAACAACTTCATATACACCACAAAATATCATTGGAACACCTTCACATCAAAGAATGAAAAACCATTCCATATGTTGGAGGTAGGAAAAATGCCAAAGAGGAAAAGAATGGAATTTTTGGGAAACAAACCATGCACAAGAGAAGCAACAGTTGGAAGGAAACACAACACGTGTGCATGCAAGGAAGGCATGCACAAGGGAAGTGACATCTGGAAGGAAGAACAACACGCATGCATGCAGAAAGAGACCTAACGACGATAAGGTTAGGGTTTTGGTAAGGTATTATAAATGGATGAAGAGCCCAAAATGTATAAATAGTGATACATAGGTATCATAGGGGGTTGTTGTTAGCATTGTTTTGTTTGGTTTTGATTATTGTAGCTACGCATGATTTAATTCGATAGGTAAGTTTTTGTTGTAAGACCTATTTTGTATAAGATGTTGAGCCAGAGAGGATGAGGGAGGGTAGATCTTCAAGGTTAGTTCATAGGCTGTGGATCCTGGTGTGATCTAGTTCACCTCATATAGATCTCACTCGACTAAGAAGAGTTGTAAGCGCCTGATGTTGTAGATGCAGAAATATCATAATAAATAGACAACAGATAAATCTTTGTGGACGTAGCCCCAAGAGGGGGTGAAACACAGTAACATATTTGTTATGTGATGAATGTTTGCATATATTATTGTTTGAAGAAGTTATTATTATGTTGAATGAATGAGTTATTCTATTTCTTATTTAAGTGCTTTTGTGAAATTGAAGGAATAAGTCTATGTATTTACTACATTAATCGTGAATAATAGTATATTTCATTTACAAGTCATAATAATGGTTCAATATTTAGCTCACTTATCTCCCACTCAATCCTAAGTTGTAAACACCTGAGTATTACAACCACCCATTAAATCTATCTTGGGTGAGACTGTGCAGTGCATTCTGTGTGGGCTGATAGTTTTATAGGCTTTGTTGGAAACCCAAACAGACATGAACCCTAGTTAAATAAATGTAGACAATATAGGAGAGAAGTAACCAACAAATGGTTATGTTCTCGTTGGTAGGAACTGGAGAGGATTGAGTAGAGAAGATAAATTGACGATATGTCGGAAGAAGATGAAGAAAATTTCAGGGAAGAGACCAATGATCCATTAGGAGGGAATGTTAAGGCCATGGAATCCCACAAAATCAGATATCAAAACGTGGCTAAGAACTAAGGAGCTAGATTTTGCACAAAAATACAATAGAAACCCTATACTAACACCTCGCAAATATCTTGAGAAATATGTGTTTACTAATGTACATGAAGTATTTTTATGTGATTTTCCACATCTATTACAAGAGTGGATACTAAGGTTGAAGGATAACCATGCAACAAACTAGATTCAATAGCTAGAGTGGACCCCAGTACATATTGAGCAGCTTCAGCAGACCAACAACAAGTTCACCCATGCAGTATTGTGGTAGGTTTTATCACAGAGTTTGCAGTAGACACAACGAAGTCGTACAACGCAACAGAGCAAGAGATTCTATGGGGACCTTGAGGAAGGTACATTCGATCACTCTATACTTCGATTAAATATTGTTATATAAAAAAGGTGTAATGACAATGGAATCAGACAACTAAATTTCCCTACGTGCATGGGGGAAGGGCAGAAGCACTGACAGAAAGAGGAGAAATGGAAGGAGGAAAGGATAAGGGAAAGAAGGAAGAAACCTTGGACCCAATCATGATGGATGACAACCAAATCTAGTGGATCTTGGAGAAAACTAGAAATATGCGTAGCGGAGAACCCTACCAATACAAGGTTAACATCAAGAAGAGAGCTATAGCTATGAGGGAAGGGTTGGCAAGTGATGAGGAAGAGGTAAAGGATCTTCGTGCTATGGAGAAGATTGAGGAAATCCTACATGAAAGATATGAGTGAAAGATGAGAGGTCCAAGAATGGGAGGAGAAGGCATCCATCTTATCCATATCAATGTTAGTGTGGAACCCATAAACCCATGTGCAACTAATACACCAAAGAGAACACCATTGTTTAGAAAACTGAAGTTCAAAAGTAGTCAGACAAAAGGAAGTGCATCTACGCAAGGAACAACAACTAGAGGAGCCAGTTCAGGTAGCACTTGTTAGGTATCTACACCATGCAGGGGTAGAAGTTCAGCATTCAAAATGGCAAGACACAATCCCACCATCTATTTACCCGAATTTCAAGGAGAAGTAACAAAAGACCCTAAGGAACATTTGTTCCTTTGTGCAAATATTTGGGAAGAAAAACAGATCACTGATGAAGATACCAAACTTGCGCAGTTAGTGATTACACTAAGAGACCGCGTAATAGAGTGGTACATGAGTTTAGACGCAAACAGTGCCCCTGGAATGACAAGGACACTGGAACAGATTAAGAAGATACTAATAAATGAGTTCCAGAAGTCAAGCTCAGAGGATTAGTACATGAATGAGATGATCAAAATAAGACAAAAACCAAGAGATTTTGTTTGGGATATTGATCATAGATTCAAGCGACTAAAGGGAAAGTTGAAGTATCTCATGATAGAGATGTAGCATAGACACTTATTTGACAATTTACTACTACCACATTTAATATATCCTTTGCGACAACAGAGGTTCCAAACATAGGAAAAAGCTATGCAGGTAGCCTTACAGCTGGAAGAAAATCGGTATCAATAGATGGACCGAGCTATTGAAGAACTGAAGGAGGACTTGAAGAAATTAACGTTTCAACTAAACCAGAATAAGAACAAGAATAAACGAGAAGTCGTTTGGTGTACCACATGCAGGATGGAAGGACACAACAAGAACGAATTTCCAACATTCACGCAGTATGTGGCAACAAGAATGCCAAATCCACTACCAACAAGAGGATTTTGGTGTGAAATCTGCAAGAAACTGGGTCACGACCCTTATCACTGCATGATGATGAAGAAATACTAGACAGTCCCGAAGATCTCATATTGCACCTTTTGAAATTCAATGGGCCATGATGACAAAGACTACAGAACTATGGAGTTGATGTGGGAAAGGACATCAGACGCATATAGAGTGCAGACATAAATGATGACAGGGAAAGCCACACCACATTTTAACCCAGCACTAGCTCCATACAACATTGTGCAACAACAGTATAATACTAGGCAACAACCATATAATAATGAACAATCACAGTACAACACAACACAACCTCAGTACAATACTGCACAGTATAATTAGGCACCTTCATATAATGCACCAAGAGGAGATTGAGCAGGCTACATAGGTGGAGGACGAGCAAGAGGAGGTTTCAGATGAGGTAGAGAACCAATGGTGTGTCTCAATTGTCAACAACCGGGACATTACGCAAGGGAATGTCCACTTCCACCAGCAACTTGTATGTATTGTTGTGCATTGAACCATGATACAGAAGAAGTTCTGACACTACTAGTAAAGATTCAGGAAAAGAGGAATCAGAACAACCAGAATGTTTAGTGGATTTCTACCAAAGCAAGGGATGAAGGACAGAACATCAATATAGTTACTTGTGGAGGAGCTAAAACAGGGGATAACAATGTTCAACAAGTGCTAGCATAGAACCAATGGGTGAAGAAGAACACTGAACCAAGGAAGTAGTTCGACGCACAAAAGGAGAAGGAGATATTTAAATAAGCCAGACAATAATTTCAAAAGGAAGACATAGCATCGACTTCAACTGCACAGCAAAACAAGGAAGCACCAGAGTACAAGATGCCTCCATTATTGGATCATACCAATGAAATGCAACCCATGGGACAAGTAAGTACAATCAAAGGATTTTTGCAATCATGTGTAAAAGTATTAAGTGATCCATCATCTATGAAAATCTTGCAAAACATACAAGAAAAATGTTTCCTCGACACGGAATAAAAGATAGAACCAAAACCTGTCAATCACCTACACACAAGAAGAAGAATAAATAGGGCATTTAGACTAAATGCCAACATTGGAGATTTCAATATGGGAGACATTACACTAGATCTAGGATCTGAAGTTAATGTGATACCAAAGAATACATGGAAATGCATGGGAGAGCCCACATTAGGATATTCACATGTTCAATTGAAATTGGTGAACCAACACATAGTCCTATCGATAGGAAGACTGAAAAGACTAATAGTAGACCTAGATGGAGTGTGCACTAAAGCATATTTTGAAGTCATTGAAATAGTGGATGGAAAAACACCTTACCCTGCATTGCTTGGTCTGGATTGCGCATTTGAAAACTAGGCCATAATCAACTTAAAGACTAGAAAAATGACATTTTGAGTCAGGATAATACAGGGTCATCGTGCCATTAGACCCATCAGAAGTAGATAGGTTTGTAGAACCTACTTGTTTGGACCTAGAGGAAATCGGCCAGTTGTACATAACAACTGCGCACGATAAGGATTACGTAAACCCAACTGCAGATGGGATACTCAGTTGGCATAGCATCACTTCCTATGCAACAGATTTAGATACTAGTTTAGAGAAATAGCAACAAAGGCTACACGAGTTAACCATGAGGAGATGTGCACGAATAGACTGTGTCATAAGATGGGTAGGCACAGAAATCAAAGAACCACCCAGCTTCCACAGAGTAAACGATTTGGAAACATTCTTAGCACAGTATGAATATGACGTCTTATAGAACTAGAGATTGTTAGCACGTGATCTATCACTCAAGGCCACACCTACACAATAGTCAGGCGCACACAAAGATACAATCACAGACCTATACCAATGAAAGAAGTTATTGCACATAAGGTTTGGCGTAGAATAGAAAAACAACAAACAATATAAGTACGATGGACAAAAAGCACCGGCGGAACACTTGGAGGAGTGTAGAACACTATGGAAAATGACACCTCCAAAGGAATGACCTCATTAATTTATACACACTCTCGAGGGAATCCCAGATAACTGGTATACAGGCCAGGAATTACGCAGAGGAGCTACGACCTGGGTGACATTGCAACCAAATTTTACAGTCACTTTCTCATTCGAGCATGAGAACCCCAACATAGATTTTGTGCTAAATCAGATAAGAGGAGTGATATTCATCAAAGATCCAGAAGTTGAAATCATCATGGAAGAACAACAGTGGAACAAATAGAGAGTCAAGGAATTATTGTCATGTTACCATGTGCAAGAGGAAGCACCGGATGAAGATGATCCACGCGATATTCAGATTGAATAAGCAAAAGGAGAAAGAGAGGTGGAAGGCCCACTCATAGAGTCAAAATTCATTTATGTGCCAATTAAAGTAAATAAAGTGAACATTGGGACAACCGAGAAGCCCAAAATGGCAAGCATTGGAGATTACTAGGATGAACAAATAGTGGAAAGCATAACAAAACTATTGCGTGAATACAACAACTTGTTCCCCACAACATTTACAGAGATGAAGGGTATAGCAGGACAGCTAGGAGAGATGAAGATACCACTCAGACTGGAAGCGAGATCGATCAAACAATGAACATATAGAATGAACCCCATATATAATAAGAAAGTAAAAGTTTATATTGACAGGATGCTAGAAGTCGACATCATAGAACCGGTCGAAGAATCAAAATGGATAAGCATGATGGTAGTACAAGACAAGAAACGAGGAGGGATCAAGATATGCGTTGACTTGATGAAGTTGAATGATTCATGCCTACACGACCCATTCCCTACACCCTTCATGGATGAAGTGTTAGAGAACGTAGGATGACATGAAGCCTATGTTGGAAATATGGCTACAACAGAGATGACGCAGATGATCAAGGCGCAGATGATCAAGGTTGTCATTGATGGCAATCGATTGTTTATGAAGAACAGATGCTGAAACATGCTGCAACACAAATGCAAACACAGACGCTGA
>ML782491.1:153288-164055 GCA_009831015.1 Picea engelmannii | reverse complement strand
TTATTGTTGTTCATTATGTTATCTGCTTTATGTTTATAACTCTGGATTTCACAGTAAAGACTCACTGCCACTAAGATTAATGATTCAAAGTTAGAAAAGAAGAGAAATTATTAATAATCTACAATAACTGATTCACCCCCCCCTCTCAGTTAGTTCATACCTGTAACAGCCTACTCATTCACTAATGGATTCTTAGGCTACCATCGGATCAATATAGCACAAGAATACAGATACAAGACCATGTTTGTGACATAATGGGGATTGTATCAATACACAGTTATGTCATTTGGACTGAAGAATGCACAAGAAATATTTTCCAGAGTAGTCATTGTTGCATTTAAGGAATTCATCCACCAGTTTCTTGAAGTATACCTGGATGACTGGACAATCTATAGTTTGTTGAAAAATCATGTAGAAGTCTTAAGGCTAAATTTGGAAAGATGCAAGCAGTGTCGGATATCACTGAATATAAAGAAATGCATATTCGAAACACCATTTGGGATACTATTGGGCCATATAGTATGAAAACATGGTCTATTAGTAGATCCTGCAAATATCGCAATCATTGTTACCTTACCACCACCAAAAATAGCCCATCAGGTAAGAGTGACGTTGGGCCACATAGATTACTACAGGAAATTTATCAAAGGTTATGCATAGATAATTACACCGATGGAAAAGATGCTAAGAAAGGATACAAAGTTTCAGTGGAACGATGAGTTCCAACATGGTCCGGATACCCTAAAGGAAAATATGGTCACCGCACCGATATTAGTCTTTCCAGACTGGGAAAATACATTTCATGTACATGTAGATGCATCATCCATATCACTTGGAGCTATATTGGCCTAGCCAGGAGCAGGGGACTTGGATCACCCGATACAATTCACGAGCAGGAAGCTATCAGAATCAGAACAGAACTATAACATGAAAGAAAGAGAAGACCTAGCTATGGTATATGTACTACAAAAGTTCAGACATTACTTATTGGGGAAACACTTTAATATGTTCACAAATCACTCAGCCATGAGATACTTAGTCAACAAGACAGTGTTAGGGAGGAGAATTTGTCAATGGTTACTACTATTCCAAGAATTTGACTTTGAAGTAATTGTCAAACCAGGAAAGTTAAATGCAAGACCTAACCACCTATCAAAAGTCACCAATGGAGAAGAACCTACAAACTTGGAGGACAACTTTCTGAATGCACAATTATTCTTAGTTCAGATCGCTGATGAATAATTCACAGATATCATCCAGTACTTGAGAACAGGTACTACTCCACAAGAGTATAATAGTGCATAGAAGAAAAACCTGGTAGTCCATGTTGCCGACTATCAATTGATTACAGGACATCTATACAAGATGGGCATAGATAGCATCTTGAGAAGATATGTCCTAGAACATGAAATACCAAGAGTTTTAGTAAAAGCCCATGAAATAATAGTAGGAGGGAATTATGCAGGCAAAGCTATCGCACAGAAGGTATTTTGCGCAGGACTATGGTGGCCAACGATTCATAGAGACTCGAAGGAGTATTGTCAAATATGTGACATCGATCAAAGGGTAGGCAAACCTAACAGAAGGGACGAGATGCCATTACAACCACAGGTAACACTCTAGGAATTTGATAAATGGGAAATATATTTTGTGGGACCAATCAATCCACCAACAAAAAAATAGGAGGAAGGTACATTATCACTACGACGGAATACCTAACAAGATGGGTGAAAGCTACACCAGTGAAGGATTGCAGTGCGGAAACAATAGCACATTTTCTATTCAAACAAGTAATCACTAGATTTGGGTGTTTGAGAATTTTAATGAGTGACCAAGACACACACTTCATAAACAACATCATTAGCACTATAACTGAAGATTTTGAAGTCCATCATCAGAAGAGCACACCATATCACCCACAAAAAAATGGTATTGTGGAAGCATTTAAAAAAATCTTGGAGAATGTAGTGATAAAGATCTGTAATGTCAACAGGGAAGAATGGGATCTCAAAGTACCAGTAGTGTTATGGGCCTACAGGATTATGTGCAAAAAGTTGACTGGGAACACACCATTTATACTATTTTATGGCCAAGAAGCAGTGGCACCATTAGAATTTCTAGTACCAAGCTTGTGCGTAGCAGCAATTACACAAATGAGAGAACGAGGCATAGTATAGGAGAGATTGAACTAGTTAATGACCATGGAGGAAGACTGAATCTTAGCAGGATTCCACCAACAAGTTCAGAAATCAAGAGATAAATCTTGGCACATTTGACACATCAAGAAGAAGACGTTCAAGGAACGAGACCTAGTACTAATGTATGATAGCAAATCATTTCAGGACCTAGGAAAGATCAGAATGCATTGGTTAGGACCATATGTAGTAAAATATGTCATAGATGGAGGATTTGTATAGTTAAGAGACTTATCAGGTGAAAAATTTGGAGGGATGATTAATGGGATCCAACTAAAGATCTACAACGACAGTTGACCAGCNAATTAAAAAAAAAAAAAACAGTATATGGAAAAAGAAAAAGAAAAGAACAAAAGGAAAGAAACAAAAAGGACACAAGGTGCTGGAGAAATAAATATCAAGCACATGTAGGAACACAAACTCAGCGAGGAGAAGGACAATGGTCACATACAAAGGGAAACAAGTGGGAAAACCAAAGTCGAAAAAAGCAAGACGACATGACAGCACTAGGCAGAATTAAAGGACGGCAAGGATCAATGGGACGTGACATTAAATGCACCAAATGAAGAAGGCAAGGCAGAGTAATGTCAAGTATGAAACCATCAGATATGCATTGAACCCATAGTTAAGGTGCATTAAAACCCACTATGAAGGAAGCATCATTGACAAGCTTCATGGAAAACGCATACACCACATAGAAATGGAAGCAAACAATCTATTCGTGAAAGAAGAGAAGACAGAGAGAAATAGAGAAAGAAAATAACAGAGAGATCTCATAGAGGTCACAGAGACCATTTGAACCCAACAAAAAATTGAAATTCACCTCCATGGCACGACCCAAGCAAGTAGAAGCGAGCCAGACCGCCAAAAAAACCAAAGTTTAGACTAGGTCACGAGGACAGGCAAAAGAAGGTGAAAAACAACCGTCAGAGATTGTCAACATCGACGAAATCCCATCCCCAAAGAAAAAACCACTGCACTCGACACCCATACTGGAATAAATCCAGCAGCCAACACCAGAGGGCATGAATACAGACATACTAACATAAGTACATGAGCCGTAGAACCAGGAAGCAGAAACCCTGAAGGACGTACAACCAGAAAACATCAGACCAGTTTTGGAAGGCAATGGAACAAATTTGAATCAGGACGCAACAATTGAACCAGACGAGTCTCAAATGACCATATCAGACCACCCACTGGAGGGAGTGGTCGAGGATATCACGGGTTAGCCAGAATGGTAGACTGAGGAACAAACATAAATTGTTGAAACTTAGAGCCATCCATCACCATCAAGGAAAGACAAGATACAGATACCTAGATCACCTCGCAAGAAACCAGTAGCATAAATCATTCTACCATGCATACCATACGGGGCATAGGTAGTACCAGAGCTACTAGGTCATGTTGAGAATCTCAAATACTAAGACCACGACATAGTAGACGAAGACAAGTTCCTGGAACTTGCAAAAAGAGTATACATGGAGACGGTGGGCATGAGTCAATTTGGGAAACCGCTTGATCAGCCACTCCAATGGGAAATCGGTTTGTAGAAGACAAGAATTTTAGGTCAAGTGGACCTACCACATTTTGGCAGGGGTCAACATGAAACAACATGTGTCAATAAGATGCTAGTAGTCACACATGGCGGGGACATCTGGTTGGACAAGCTCATGTCAATAGACGTAGAGCTTATCACGAACATAATAGGATTTCCAACTTGGGGCATGGATCCTGTGTAGTTTCTAGATGATAAAACCAGGGAGAAAGCGCTAGTAGAAGACATGAAGAAAATGCATGGAACTAACAGGGGAACTAGAGGGATCATTATCAAAAGGATCAACAATGTCACAACACAACTGAGCATGAATATCTTAGCCTCCAAGATGCTAATAAAATTCCATAAGTAGGAAGTCCTAGATAGATTCATTGTAGTTGTAGCTCAGTGAGCAGAAGGCACCTCAATGAGTTGGGCACCATATCTCTTGAACCTATTCCTATCTGACTGTAGGATGCATAGGATCTAGGAACAAATTTCCACTATTCATGGCCGATCACACTAATATCCTTCATGGGATGGAGAGAGCCAAGGTACGTAGTTTTTGGCACTAGACCCAAACCAAATCAAGGTGCAAGATATTTGTTTCTTAGAGCCAAGCCAGAGTCCAAGAGAAAAAAGGTGAACGAGTCTATATTTGAAGGATACCTACGTGACCTATAAGAAGCCATCTCCAAGATGTGGAGAATAACACCAGAAGTTATCGTGCGATATGGGGGCATCGCCAACTTCCAGGCCACATGACATACAATGTGGATATAGGCAAGGAAGGATCCAAACAAATAGTGGTTGAAAATGCGCTATTGTATCATAGAGGGGGACATCAACATGGTCATCAATGAATGGGACGATGAGTGGAAGACTCTCATCCTTACCTAGGAAATACTGAAAAGAACAACAAAAGAAGAGGTAGGGCAAGGAGAGACCTAGCCAAAGGAAATTCAAGTGCCCAAGAGATGAAGAATGGGCCAGGGAAAGAAAAAACAGATAGAAGAAGGGCCAATGAAGACAGGGCCCCAGAATGGAAAGAAAGATAAGACACAGCTGACCAAGGAGAAACAAAAACAATCCGAGCATGTGAAAGAGACTGTAGTAAATCAAAACCCACAGGAAACAGGGGGAAACAAGAAGCCATCCACGTAGACAAGAGGTGTGTGCAAGAAATCAAAGGCACAAAGAACAATGCCAGAGTATATAATCACGAATGATGATGGGGAAATGATAGCCTGAATGGTCTAGGATTGTCTTTCTAAGGACTTCAACCATGTTTCACACCACAGGGATAGGATTGAAGAGAAATTAGGAGACATGTGACAACTCCTCAAGAAAATCATGGAAGGGAAGCCAACAAGCAGTAGGGGACTTGAACAATTAGCATCGCAGACATGAGGAAGAGTGCAAGAAGAGGAACTAGAGTTTGTCTAGACAATATTGCAGCCACACATAACATTCCATATCAACCCTAGTATGCTACGCATGGACAAAATTGTGGGGAATACACCCTTGAAGGAATTAATCCAAATCCAACTTTTGTTGACAAGGATACCATCAGGGGCACTACAAAGGTTGTAGGTGAGTGTAAACCATGAGGTACAGTATTGCACACACAAACACTTAACTTAATTGAAGAAGGAAACAAAGAAACAAGATGCACTAGAAATAGTCTATGAGTAGGCTAAATTTGAGACCCAGGAGGAAAAGGAGCGCATAAAAGAATTGGAGAAAAAATTGGCAGGAACTTATAAGAAGATTCCACAAGTCGCGCAGGGAGATAAAATCATAGCAACAAAAAATATTGATAAGATTTCATAGGAAATCAATCAATATCAGAAAGAGATCGATAATCTCCGAGAACATATCATACCAACCACTCCACCAGTATTCAAGGAGCAAAGGAAGTAGGAAGAAACAATGTAGTTGCGGGAAATAGAGGAGCAGGTCAGCACAATAGTTGACTTGTTTGATAAAGTAGCGTAGCTTTGGACAAAGTTAGAGGAGGATCAACAGGTCCAACAGTGGGACAAGGAAGAAAAAAGGATCAACACAGTGATCCAAGAGCTCAAGAAGAAGAAGAATACAATACCAATCATAGAATGTGTCAAAGGGACATGGGATATGAAGAGATTGTAGGCAGAGCTAATTACTGCGCAAACACAAAAACAGGAGTGACAGGCTCAAATGGAACTGCTACAAGAGTGAGTAGCAGAAGTCCTAGCACAAGAAGAGGAATCCAAGGCACAAATAACACAAACCCAGGTAGAGTGCATGGAATTGATCAGTTTAGAAATTGTAGTCCAGATAGTGGACACACTCAAGGAGAAGACTGCGCAGGCGTAGACACAGGCAACAACACTCAAGGAAAAGTTTTAGGTGATCACCAAGGAGATCGAGGAGGCACACAAAGATTAGGTGTCTCGGGACGAGCCACATGTAAGTGTTGGGGGGTTGTTGGAGGTAGGCCAAAGGCCAAAGAGGAAAATCATGGAATTTTTAGGAAAGAAAGCATGCACAAGAGAAGCAACAGTTGGAAGGAAACACAACATGCTTGCATGCAAGGAAGGCGTGCATAAGGGAAGTGACAGCTAGAAAAAAGAACAACACGCACGCATGCATAAGAATACCTAACAATGGTAGAGTTATGGTTTTGGTAAGGTATTGTAAATGGATGAAGAGATTGAAATGTATAAATAGCGATACGTAGGTATCATAGCGGGTTGTTGTTAGATTTGTGTTGTTTTGTTCTTATTATTGTAGCTACGCATTAGTTAATGCGATAGGTAATGTCTTTTTGTAAGACCTATTTTGTATAAGTTGTTGAGCTAGAGAGGACAAGGGAGGGTAGAGATTCAGGGCTAGGTCGTAGGTTGTGGAGCCTAGTGTGATCTAGTCCGTCTCATATAGATCTCACCCGACTGAGAAGAGTTGTAAGTGAGCGACATTGTAGATGCAAAACTATCATAATAAAGAGCCAAGAGCCAAATATTTGTGGACGTAGCCCCAAGAGGGGGTGAACCATGGTAACATTTGCGTTATGTGATGAATGTTTTCATATCTTATTGTCTGAAGCATTTATTATTATGTTGAATGAATGAGTTATTATATTGCTTGTTTAAGTGCTTTTGTGAAACTAAAGGAATAAGCCTATGGATTTACTGCATTAATCATGAATAACAGTATGTTGCATTTACAAGTAATAATAATGGTTCAATATTTAGCTCTCTTCTCCCACTCAATCCTAGGTGGTAAACACCTAAGTATTATAGCCACCCATTAAATCTATCTCGAGTGAGACCACACAATGCATTTTGTGTGCTACATTGCCTTCTGGTTTACCAGGAGGGACGATAGTCTTAGAGGCTTTGTTGGAAACTCGAACAGACATGAACCCCGGGTCAATAAACTCAGATAGTATAGGAGAGAAGTAACCAACACCATACAACAAAACCCAACTGTGGGACAAATCTCTACTGGGGGGAAGCCCTCTTTCAGTGGAAAAATCCCAACTGTAGGGAAACCTTCATTCAGTGGAAAAATCCCTACTGGGGAGAAACCTTCCTTCAGTGGAAAAATTTTGACTCGGGGCAAACCCCCTTTTACCAGTCAAATCCTAGTTTCTACCCAACCAATGACAGGGGGACAATTCCAACCTTCATTTACCAGAAATCTGCAACCATCCTAAGGACCACCCCAGGGAAGATGTTTTCATCAACCACATCAAGGAGGATCATCAAACCCCAACTCACAGGGAGGAACCTTAAATTCCAATCCTTCTGGATTATATTCTAGATAACCCTTCCTAGGGGTCCCGAATCTAACTTGGGGTCCTCAAGGTCAACCATATTTTCCTCCCAAAGGGAAAATTCCTTACCCTCCTCAAGGGAAACCTAGCTACCCTCCTCAAATTCAATCTAACTATCCTCCCCTGGGTTACACTGGTTATTCCCTGCAGGGCCAAATGGGTTTTCCTTCTCCTTTAATGAAAATACCTCAACAAATGAATCATACTTTTGCTGGTCAAAATCCATAATAGCAACATATGGGATGACTTGTTGGATACAACTATCCACCACAACCAGTTTAGGGTCCTGCTTGTGTTCCTATGCCACACTAGTATCATCCTTAAGCTAATTGAAAGTTGTCATTCTTAGACACTTTAGATCTATCAGATCTGTCTATATTAACAAATGATCCCATATTACACTCCCCTTTTTGGCCAGTCATTCAAGCCAAATTACCTTCTAATATTCCAAAATTTGAGGGAAAACCCAGAGAAGACCTTAATAATCATGTCATGAATTTTCATTTGTGGTGCTCATCAAACTCACTAATGGATGATTCTATCCATTTAAGTATTTTCCATCATACACTTATGGGTTAAACGTTTAAATGGTACATTGAGCTACAATGCAGAACTTTTCAAGATTTTAATTCACTTGCCATGGATTTCCTCACCCACTTCCAATTGCCCATCTGATACGAAACCAACAAGGAACTTTTGACCTCCCTTCATCATACTAACTCCATACATATTTATGATCATATTCATGAATGGAGATGCTGATGATGATTGATCAAAGAAACCATTCTAGACCAATTGTTGAATGAATGGTTCACCAAATATCTATTAGCTCCTATTTCTCATGATGTAGCCATGGGTGGTCTAGTCAAAGAAGAGGAATCCATAAATCGTGCCTAGTATTTGTATTTGGTTTATTTCCACTATGGTACTTTGTATGAATTGATCCCAAATGCTCCCCGCACATCAATCAATACATCAAAACCATCCTCCACTGTTATCCGCAATTTTGGTCATTGTGATGATGTCATGATGATGTTATGATGATAGAAAATCAAGCTCTTCATTAAGAACACTTTCCTGAAAGGAGTTACATTTGTCTGCTTCCAGAAATCATGCTTTTAAAGGATGTTCGCAGGCTACCTATATATCTGCCTGCGAGAATGCCTGATTCTCGCTGGCTACTTTAAGATGGGGTGTGAACCTCTCGCACTGTAACTAATAGCCAGGGTGCGAACATGTTCCAAAGGAAGGAAAAAGATAAAATCTCGAATCTTCTAGAAGGGAATCTTCTAGAAACATGAGTTGGCTTCGAATGGTTATTCAGGTGCTGGCATTCCAGATATCTTGGGATCATTTCATATCCATCTAACTAATCTATCTTCTCCTATATATTGAGGATATTTCTCATGGAAAGGGTTAAGCAAACAAGCAGAAAGCTAGCTAGAGATTGATTATAGAATTAGTGCAAGACTGTATGGAGGACTGATGCTGCAGCAACAAGAGACAACAGCAAGCTCACAAGTGGTTGATTTTCTTCATGCATGAGCAAGTGTGTGTGTCAGAGCTAGGAGCTATCGAAAGGAGACCTACAACATCAAGGCTCAGGTTGTAATTTTCACTTTCAATTAATTCAATACAGCAATATGTCCCTTTCCCATAAAGATGATGTCACTTTATTACATAACTCCTTGATCATATGTATAGACTAGCTATTGAACATATTAATCTGCCTTTACTTCGATTGGTTCGTTCTGTTGTGATCTGAACGAGACGAGAGCATTGGAGTAAAGCTTGGAACAACAAAGATCTAAGGAAAGCGTTCATAAGGTATGTCCATGATCTTCATCTCTCAGTTCATTCAATAGTCTAGATCTAGGGAAAGTGTATTATTCTGTCCTATTTTGTTCTAGATCCAGGTGGATCTAGGGAGATCGGTTTGTGTCCACACTCACGGATTTATCCTATAAAAAAATTGGCGACTCCACTGGGGATCTATTTTGTTTTTCTTTATGGTTTTTGAATTTTTTGTGGCCATTTTCTCTGTTTGCATTTTTCTCTAGATTTGTCAGTCTCTGAGTCCTAAGGATACCCTGAGAGACCTTCTGGGTCTATAAGCCAGTTTGAATTTTGCTTGTTCTTTCAAAATTTTCATTATTTTCAGGGATTCTCGCACTGTGTCCATTGACAGCCTACGAGAACCAGGAAAGTTCACACTCTGCATATATATTCCAGTGTGAACAGTTCGCATTTTGCATCAAAGTGGCCTGCGAGAACACTATCTTCTCACACTGTGTTCCACACTGGCCTGGGAACAGATTTTTTGAAATTTTTGAATTCAAGTTTTGACTCTGTCAACTACTCGTATCTGTTGATTTACACCTTTTTGGCTTACTAGATCATTGACTTACTTATTTTTTTCTTTAGTTGGCTTGCTGGAACTGATCTAGGGTTTCTAGGTTTTTGCTTGCCTTCATAGCTTGACTTTCATTTCTTGGCCCTTTTTGGCATTTTCATTCTCTCTGATTTCTGGAGTTGAGTGTGTTGAACTGGATAAGAACCAGTGATTGGTTGAGAGTTGAGCGTTTGGTGTTTCTCGTTTGCTTGTGGGTTCGAAAGGACATTTTTTCATTTGCTTTGAGGAACTCCTTGGTTTGCTTTTGTCTTTACTTTCGTTGAAAGTTTTGGTTGGGTTGTCATAGTTTGATTACTAATGGTTTGATTTTCTTTTCTCATTAATCAGATTTCTTCTTGGAAAGTGAACAAACAAGTTTTCTTTCAAGAGTTTGTTTTTGCCTTTTCAAAAACATTGAAAATCAAGTTTTTAGAGTTTGTTTGAAAAAGACATATGGAAATTGTTCATTGATATATGATTGTTTACATTGGCATCTGAACGGAAATTGAGCATTACACTTGCCTTGTAGTATTGAGATTGATTTGGAAGATACTCTCTCTCCCGTAACTAGGATTCATGGAATGAAAAGAATCATTTTTTATCATTATCCTTGCATTATTTGGGTCAAAGTCATACATCATGAGTTTCACTTCCGTTACCTTTGAGAAAACAACAGCCTTTAAAAACATTGCATAATATTAAAATTGATCTAGTAACTCTTTTCTAGGGCTCTTTTACACCAACATTTAGCTAGGCTAGTGCTTTGGAGTAGGAAGAGAGACACACTCTCCAAAAGCTCAAAAACAAACAATAGCATCTTGAG